>JAHWFP010121619.1:4183-26981 GCA_023313725.1 Lithobius niger
AGTTATACACATGATGGTTACCCTTTCCCAAACGGGAATTCCCGTTTTGTAGAATCCCTTTTCGCAAGGTATAGAACCAAAATATTCTTGAAAAATGTAACGTTGCACAAGTTAAAAGAGACATACCTAATTGGAAGCAATTTGTTATAAGTTGCAGTTTGCAGTTGCAGTATGTGTTTAGCCGCAGAGAGCGCGGCACGTAATTTTAAACAAATTATTTTGCAAAACGGGATTCGACAAAATGGGTGTTTGTCTATAAATGTCTGACTACTATCATGTTATAAATGTTCGTGTTTAAATGTTTTAAAAGTTTCGTGTGCCTAAGATTTTTTGAACGGTATTTGACGAAACGGGATTGGCCCTGACGCAAAAGCTGTTAAAGGCACATAACTCCCTCCGGTATATTTTAACAGGTTTCCTCGATACATTACCGGAAATAGTTTTATATGAATTCATTTACCTTTTATTTGATCGTCTAAGGGTACGATCCCGATGACAAATGTGGCGCGTGTACGCTAGTAAGCTTCTTTTTTACCGCTCGGTCCGAGGAGTATCTCACTCCCGCCAGAAAGCTTCTCGGGCTCCTTTCTGTGGTGACGTCACGCGATGTTTACACGCCTAGTCTGTGACGTAGTGATTCTTCGTGCACTTCAAGTCACGTAACTTGCCGCTTCTGACGAAAGCCAAGTGAGAATAGCTGCCTTACTCGAGGCACGCAGCTTCAATCCCAGTTAACCTTGTTCTGAGCTTATCAGGAGAAATGGCGAGTGATGAACGCATTTATCTATTCCACCAAGTAGATTGCTACCGAATCTGTAAAGGAAAGGACAAAACGAGAATTGGATCGACAATTAGGTTTATCCTATGTTTACCGCAAGAAACTAGGAAAGGAGGGGTGGGGCAGGGATGTCAGGATCCTGCCACAGTGATGGACAAAACCAAAGGCGGAGAAAAAATTAAATTGTGGACTGAGTTTCAGACGTAAATTGTCGTAGCAGACATAAGGCCTATGGAAAAAAACGTTTAGCTGCAGTGCCAATTAAATTACAACTAGGGTCGGTCGGGAGAAGCTTTTTTTGTTTTTGATGGTGCACTTAAAACAGACCCAATTTTATGCCTTTTATTTAAGCTGTTTCTGTACAGTAACGCCCGCATAATACTAAAACATTAAGTCACAAATTAGGCTGCAAGGGAAAAAATAACGGTTGGGAGGACAAAATGAGATCGGTCGCAGGGGCGTAAACTTACTGCCCGAAAGGGGGGGGGGTAAAATCTCTTCCCCCCCCCCAAAAAAAATGTGATACATAATGACCGTTCCCTAAGCATGCCTCCTTGAAATTGCCAATAAATTAATATACGTAACATAGTCGGGAACGACAGGACGTAAATTTCGACATCAACACAGAATAAAGAACCAGAATCTTTTATTTGGTCAACTTTGTTCAAATAAAACTAACGTGTGGGTATTTTACCGCGGCAAGAGACATTGATGATCATAACGCGCAGTCATCTGCGCCAGTGTTTGTTTACCTTTTAGCATTTGTACGACGTGTCACATGGCGATTATCACCCTCAAATACGCGAAAAATCCTGATAAAATAACGTCAAAGTTTTTTTTTAAACCCTCATGATGTTTGTTCATGACGTCATCGTTTGTTCATGAAAACCTCCTCGAGCAAAGAGAGATGACCTGGAAAAGGATGCACGGAAAAAATAACCTAAAAGGACGATGTATTTTGCAACACATATTAAAATTGGTTTTGTACTGACTTGATACAGGGAAAAATCAAAACAATAAATTTGGTTTTAAAACGGTGTCAAACATTCGTGTTTCTGAAGCACAGAGTGCGTGGATTGAATGAGCAAAGCGAGCGATTTCCACGTAAAGTAAACTTTTTCAAAGTGTGTCTCGCTTTGCTCTATCAATCTTTCATCTTTCACCTTCGTAGGAGATTACACCTGACGTTCTGCAGATGTTTCTCCAAGTGAGGGATCACCAGAAAGTGATACGACGCCCATAGAAAAATCTGTACTGAGCAGGACGTAAATAACAATATTCTTAAAATAAGTAAAACAAGAAAACCTGTATAAAGTGTATACTAACACAAATTACAAGTGATGTGTGGTTCTTGGTGGTTACATTGATTCAGTCACGTTTCTGAGGAAATGTTTGCGCTGATTGAGTGAGCGAAGCGAACGAAAATCGGCTTTTGTCATCAGAAACAGCGCTTTTCTGATAAATTGCTTGATCTTTTTGCTTGACTCCTTGGGCGTAAAAAAATTATATTGACCTTCTCTCGAGATAACCGATATCGCAAACTACACTTATAATTTGCTTGATCATTTTTATGTGGAAGGTCTGTCTGTATCATAAGTGTTGCGGCAAGAAATCTCCTCGAGCGTAGCGAGACGACACGGAATGGGCGAGCAAAGCGAGTGACTCCGCTAGTATAATTTATTAACTCAATGCTCGTAGCAACGTTGCCATGGCAACGTGATTTTAGGCCTAATTCTCCTGCCGCTTTAATTTGGTTCGAGAATTGGTTCGAGAGTATAAACCTACTCATCCATGCAACATGGCGTCGAGACTATTTTAAATTAAGTTAATGTGTGTCTTTAACGAAATCCTTTTGTGTTATGGTTGCATGTTTTCATTAGGTTTAAATGCGACGATCACATGTTATTGTTTCATTTAGTTACGTTGAGAAAGCCTGTTAGCTAAACAAGCAACGATGTTTTAATTTGCCGGTTTTTTTTAAACTAACTTTTGGTCACTGAAAGGGATACCCAGCTTGCCTTACAACGGTCACGCTGATTGCCTTCCGAGTATATTGGAACACCAAGGTAGTCTGCGATAGCTCATTTGGCATTGTGCCTAATAGACGAACCAGCTTGAACGCATTAATCGTGTCGTCACAACCCGGAATGATTCTCGTATTTTAACATCGCAATTTATAATTTTCTAGGCTAGTGTCTTATAATTTTGCTTCGGCGATCTATTGGAATAATTAATTTTAATTTTTACCACATTCGGCCATTAGATTTTAAATCTCATGGTAATTATTAGAAAAATTAGTACATGCACATACAGAGATGAAATGTCTTGGTTATTGTAAGCACGCAAAGCATCATATAGTTACGGATCGTTCGTAAATAAGTTCCATTACATTCAACCAGGGCTCCTACAGTACTCCTAGATGCCACATTTTGAAACGGATTTTTAGCAAGGGAAAGACTAACGGTAAGGAAATAGACCTTTGGGGCCGTACTTGATGTGGCGGATGAGAAAAATGGCTCTGGGAGGTATATCCCTTTAAAGGTACATTCCGCCTGCCTTATAACAGCCACGCGCAGATCGCCATCCGCGCACCATTTTGCGAGATTGGGCGTAGTAATACAAGGCCAACTGAGATAGTAGACGAAACAGCATGAACACGAAAATTGTATCGTCGCAAACTGGAACGATTTTCGTATTTAACATCACATTTTATAATTTTTTAGGCTAGTATCCTATAATTCTTTTACGGCGATGTATTGTCATAAATAATTTAAATTTTTACCGCATTATTCTTTTAGATTTGCCATTTTTATCAAATTATTAAAAATTAGTATCATGTACACACACAGATGAAACGTCATCGTTATTGTAAGCGCACAAAGCGCGCATGGTTATCATCTAATCGCAGGATGCTATTAAATTAGTTCGCAATATACGACAGAAAATTTCGTTGACGCCACATTTTAAAACGTATTTTTAGCAAGGGATTGACTAACGGTAAGTAAAAAAACGTTTGGGGCATTACTTGATGTGGAGGATCGAGAAAAATAGCATTGGGAGGAATGTACGTAGCTATTATCTTAGTTGGCCTTGTATTACTACGCCCGGTCTCGCGATACGATGCGATCGTAGCATGCGCGGATAGCAATCTGCGCGTGGCTGTTATAAGGCAGGCGGAATGTACCTTTAAAAGGAAATTGAATTAGTTTATTCTTGTAGGTGCAGTTTTATAACTTTTTTTGTTCTTGTTTTTGTTTGTGTGTATGATGGAAATTCCCAACTGCCTCGTGAAAAGATCATAATCGTTGATACTGGTACGCGGCCCCCCCCCCCCCCCCCCCCCCTGAATCAGGATTTGTGGTGAAGGACTTGTGGTGGCGTTGTGTGGTGAAGATGACTGATGTGGTACTGTTTATAAAGCGGCTGAAGTTCACTGCAAACTATGTAAACGTGAGTTGGAAGTTAGCCAATAGCAAAAATCACACGCTTTAAGCCCTAATGTTTCATTCGAGGCGTCTTGGCACAGATTCGAACTATAGGCGTCCGTATTTTTTTTTTTAAATAACTGACACACCTGGAAAACTCACGGAATTTAAACTACGTTAGAAACTCAGGGATAACTCAGGGAATTCTCCGATTTTTTACAAACACCTAGAAAACTCAGGGAAAAATTAAAAATTTAAATAATGTATTTCCCCACCTAAAAACTGCGCCATTTTTAACACAAAATAACACAAAACTGGTATAAATTGTGTGAAAAAAATTCCTTCTTAAAAAATACGGTGAATAGCCTGGAAAATGACTTCATCTACTCTGGAAAACCTGGAAAACTGAAGGAAATTGATTTCAGTATTTTGGAGGGAACCCTGTCACATTGCCGAAGTAGTACATACACAAGTATTAGTATACTACAAGTACTGAACGTTATTATTTTCAATGCATGGTATTCATTCACTACTAGCATTTATTGAAGTTATTAATAAATTTGTGTATATTTATTTCTGTAATGTAGAATAACTGTTTTCAGATGCAGTTTCATTTTTTTACTTAGTGGGAAAGGTGAGAGCACCAGAGCCGTGCGTGGCTAGCGAGGGGAGGGAGGGGGAGGGTATGAGCAAGTGTTTCCCCAACCCCCACCAAGAAAGACTGAATAGGGCGAGGGGGGGGCATAAAAAAAGCTTACCCAAGTTTAATTTTTTTGGCCTCTTTTATTGTTTTCATTTTTGTTTAAGAGTTTAAACATTTCTTCGTAGTGGGGAGTAAAATTGTAGGCAGGGTTAAATTACAGTGGGGTAGGGAGAGTTAAATTTCGATTGGGCATAAAATTGCAGTTGGGAGGGCGTAAAATTGCCACTCCCCTCCCAGAAAAAATTCCTGGCCACGGCCCTGGTGAGCACTAGTCGAACGTGGAACTTCACGTTGACCTCAGCATATGAAAAATTTAAGACCACTTTATTTAAGCTAAGGTGGATGGATTATCCACACAAGTTTACACGTGATTTCGTTTGGAGCGACGTGTATATCTTAAAACTGATTTAAGTTTTTTTTTTAATGGGATGATTTTTTCAATATGTTCTTCGTTTTTATGAAAACGGTGTACTATTTTGAAGTTCGCTATTATCATCTCCTCCAGGAAGCCTTCATCTCTCACGAAGGGACAAGATTACTCAGATATCACAAAGATATCGGAAAAGCATCAAAATTCTGGACAACAACTTGGCGAGTGAACGTTTTCCTGGAAAAATAAGGTTCTCATGTCGTGCTCATGTCAATTAAATTACAGATACAAAGGTGTATTCCGCCTGCCTCATAACAGCCACGCGCAGATCGCCATCCGCGCACCGTTTCGCGAGACTCGGCGTGGTCAACGTGGCTGAGTGGTGAGAGAGCTCAGCTTGGTTGCTGGAGATTTGCGAATCTGGTTGAACCCCTGAAAAGGGAACCTTGAAACTTTTTCTAGACAAACGCTTAGGCGCAGCTTTTGCTTCACTTCCTGTGCAACGACTGCTCACCATGTTTAAAAAAAATTACTTTTGCATCGTTTCTAGTTAGTGTCATAGAGCTATATGCTCACTTCGTTACGGGAGGAGCATATTCCTACGAAAAGTAACACTTGGCAAGCGTCATATCATGAGGGCACGAGTTTGGAGGGCAAATAGGAAGAAACGCGTGTTATTACTACGGTGGTTCACTGGGACAAACAATAACTCTGCTTCTACATACACAAAACTTTCACGAAACCAGAACTTCGGCATTCCAACACATACTGGATAAGACACATTACAACCTAGAACGATATGGTAAACTGCGCCAGTGGCCATCTTGTTTTCATAAAGGTTTTGTGGGTGTAGAAAAAAGTTGTGTGTCTCAATAAGCCACCGTACGTTGCGATGACGCAGCTTAAAAATGGCCGGCAAACGACACTGAGGAGAGCGAATTTCGTGAAGGTGCACGGTCTTGGCTAACATTTGGTTTGTATAGAGCAGTGACACGACGTAGTATTATTGTATATAACTCTATGCTGGAGCCTTAATGGGTTAGCTGCAAAGGGCACTGCAGAGAGAAACAGAAGGGCGTCATACTGAAGCCGATGCTGTGAAGAGTGATTTCTTAGACCTAAAACGCGCAATTTTTGTTGTTGGAGAAAACAACGTTACTTTAAGCCTAATGAATCCGCTCTTCCGTTGTTTTTCCCTCCATTTTTATGTAGTGCACCTTGTAGTTATGCCCTCCAAAACCCATACTGGTGCCAATATGGCGGCAAATGTTACTGATCTATACCACGAATTGTTTTGGCAGTTTGCGACAGCACAATGTTTATTTGCGGGCATCATTGGACTCCAATGTGGGCCGGCTTAAGCCACGATTTCCAGCGCCATGTTGTCTATGCTTCTGCGGTCCTTGTCAAGCGGTGAGCGCTATTTGTGCTAGCAACCCTTCTATGAAGTTATGGTGCGTCTATTACGACGGTAAAGAATTTCCACCCCCTGCTGACTCCAAGCCAGTTGAGTTAACATCGCCAAAATCTTATTTTCCCACAGCAACGCTGAGAGGATCTGGGAACGTGAGATAACTGGCGTAGATTCGGGAAGCCAGACGCGCATTTTCTACTCCAGTCGGCCTTGGCTTCAGAATGGAAAATGCCTTCCTAACCCCCAAAATAGCAAAAGTCACGTCCCACTGTTAAACCATAGTTATCTGTAAAATTTCAGCTTTATGCATTGCATGGAAGAATCTATTTCCGTGAAATTAAAGTGTGCGCGGCCTATCTTCAGTTCGCGCAGAACGAACAAAGATAATCGATTGTACGTTTTTGGCAGCAGAGAGACCTTGTTGATATCCAAGATGGTTACAAAAACAATGGCGGCCGTCGATTAAAGCCGCGCCCCCTCCAGGAAGACCTAGTCGCTCGTAAAATACTTCCAGGACTCAAGATACGCCGCGCACACAATAGCTAACTAATCACTAGCCAGTAATTAGGCAAATATCAACGTCATTCACGCTTTTTTTTAAAACAAGAAAACGTTAGTGAAGCTATGTCTCTACAGGTGACTTTCATGTTGTCAGGCGAGCAAAGTCAGCCGCTCAAAGGCAGCTTCAGACTTTTCCTTCGCATTGTTATTGTTCTTCAGATGTCTGAAAGCAGCCAAACTGCCGTAGTTGAAAAAGACATAGTAAGTTTCCAGTAGTCGCCATGCTCATATATATTTTATCTGGATAGGACAGGCCTTAAAGGTACATTACTTCCGGTTGGCCTTCCTGTTTGGCTCAGTTTGGCAACATTAGTTCAGACGTGTGCTAATGTTGCAAAGCCATTCATTTTCCCACGTATCCCCTCGAGGGAAACGGGATTGCTACATTCACTATAACCAAGAATTTATAGGGTTTGGGAGGAGAATTTGTAACTTCAGACCCCTTCTGAAACGCCTTAGATCCATTCCAATTAGTTCCGTGTAAGTTTACAGAGGGCGCCACTAGTTTTATGTCAAAATCTCTACTCAGTTTTCAGCCTAAAACTAAACTAAACTAAACGAAACTAGCTTGTATTTAACTATTATTTAGTTTAGCTTAGTTGTAATTTAGTCTACTTTAGATATGGACTGATATGAGCAAAAATTACCAGATAGAACGTGTGGCGCCCTCTGAAAACTCGGACGGAACTAATTGGAATGAAGTCTAAGACGTTTCAATAGGGACTTTTTAGAGTTACAAATTCTCGTCCCAAACCCTATAAATTCTTGTTATAACCAATGTAATAGTCGCAAAGCTATTTCACGCAGGATGTTCGAAATTCGCGAGAAGGAATGTCCTTTTAACGTTAACGTTGTTTTTGGGCGGGCGACATACTAGCGTGTGTTTTAATTCGCTAAGTTTTACAGGATGATGCAAATCCGGCAGAATGAGAAGCCGCGTTGTATGCTTCACAAAAAAAAAAACGTTTTGGCTAAAGAAACGAAATTGCCCAGTGTGCTCTTCGTTTGTCATAAAAAGTTTACTACACTCTTTTAACAGTAGTAACTTTACTACTAAACTAAAAAGAAAAAAAACCACAAGTCCTCCAGACAGTCGTTAACTCGCGCACACCTTACTTAGCACAATGAACAAGGCATTAAACGTTTAACCACCGAACTAAAAATATGTATTTTTTTTGTTTATCAGCCACTAAATCATTTCCATTCATACACTGACTGAGTGTTTTTTTTTCAAAATAGTTGCCCGTAAATTGCCCTGTGGCCAATCTCAATACGCTTCCAACTTAACGAGCCATAAAATTTTGCCGACTTTTGACGAAGGAGGGCGCTGGCAAATCTGAGTTTGACAGGTTTGAGATACAAACCTACGGAGCAGCAAAACAAACAAACAAGCCAGACGTGCACACTCGATCATAAACGGTGCTGTCGTCACAAATTGCTTCCGTATAGTAACAAATCCTTGGGAACTGGAGATTGTAATACTCCTCTTCCAAGGTCTTAGGGTGGGATCATGGGATATTTTCTTTCCTCCATGGCGGACATCATAGATGTGGAAGGAGGGAAAATGGACAAGGATGACTTCTTTCCCTCGTATGTCTTTGCCGGGATGCGATCGCAGTAACCAAGAAACGTGGCACAGTGGCAAAAAGACGCAAGTGAGACAATCATCTATTTTCCAGATTGTCAAGTTCTTCCAGTTAATGTCTTACATTATAAACCAAAGTCTCATAGCAGAAACGAAGCAACGAGGACTCCCTAAAAGGGAACCCCTACCCTACAACGAAAACGGGCCAGTGTGTCAATTGTTTGGCTAGAAGTTGAAACTGGTACATTGTTGCCTTAAAAAGAAGTTGAAATTGGTACATTGTTGCTTCGACTAACAATTTGCTCTGCGCGGTCATCGCAGAGGCATGTCTTAAATGACGTCAGGCACGAAGGACAGTTATTTTTCACACGGTACGGATTGCTGAAGCCAAACCGATAAACTGGGAGTGGGGAGGAGGCTGGGATTACCGGCAAATGCCCGTGGGTGAGTCACTGTGTCTGTGACATGGGGGGGGGGGAGCAGCGCGTCTGTTACCATTAGGCATATGATTACGCATTAACAGAACCTGATAGGTTCTTTTTGGGGTTGCTTGGGATGGAGACCGTAGCAATTTGATTTGCCCAAATCCCGCAAAGGGACAAGGGCAGTATTTAATTCAACAATCCATCCAAATTTAACTACGTGTAGAAAAGGGGAGGATACGGAAGTGGAGGGACGGTTAGGTGTATAGGAGGGGGAATGGAGAAGGGAGGGAAAGGGTGGGAGAAAAGGGGGTGGGGTGATGGGAAGGAGAGCATTACAGGAAACAAAAACTGCCGTCGCACTTCGCACTGTACGTTCAGGCAAGACTGAGCGAAAACTGGGAAACAACCACGGGCGAAACAAAACCCCGGGCGAAGCCGGGTACGACTGCTAGTGATTGCATAAACGAAGCAGCTTGAACTCAAGATTACTGTTAACTGACATTGCTCTTTTATTTACAAAGACATTATCTGGATGGTGACGCCAGCCATCCCACAATATGCAGAGATACTACAGTCTCCCCCCCCCCCAGACCCGTTGTTCAACCACACTTTACTAGTTGAGTTAGTGCGGCCAAATTCTTTTTACAATATGTACACTCTATTTGCAAATCCTAACTTTAAACATTAAGTAAAGCTATTAAAGGGCCCAGCGCCATTTTTCTCGATCCCCCACATCAAGAACGGCCCCAAAGGTCTATTTCCCTACCGTTAGTCAATCCCTTGGTAAAAATCCGTTTTAAAATGTGGCGTCTAGGATATTTTCTGTTGAATAATTGTTTACTTTATTTACTGCGTTCCGCACTTATATGATCCTTTGCGCGCTTACAATAATCATGACGTTTCATCTCTGTGTGCACATGTACTAATTCTCTAATAATTACCATGAGATCAAAATCTAAACGACGAATGCGGTAAATATTAAAATTAATTATTCCAATAGATCGCCGAAGCAAATTATAAGACACTAGCCTAGAAAATTATAAATTGTAATGTTAAAATACGAGAATCATTCCAGTTTGTGACGACACAATCTTTAATTTGATGCTGTTTCGTGTACTATTCTCAAAGCCAACCGAGACAGCAGCTACGTTCCTCGCTGCGAGGAACGCAGCTACCACCCCAGCCGACCTTGGCGCTGTAAATGCGCGGATGGTGATCTGCGTGTAGCTTGTTATAAGGCATGCGGAATGTTATAAGGCAGGCCGGGTGTCCCTTTAACCGAGGTTGACACGCTCCGTACAAAAATGCTGCCTTCCTTGTATCAATTTCTGTATAAACGAACATGTCGCTGTTTACTGAAGAGCTATGTGCAGTCGATAAATTTAATAGCTTTGTGGCAAAAATACGGAAATTTATTTATTTCTACATGTATTCTATTTCCCGGGTGATTACTGGGATTAAGTCAGTGAATTACTAAGATTTTTGTTGGTTGCCGCTATTTGGCAATAGATGGCATGACTCTACGCACAAAATTTCACCGATGCAATTTGCTTAGCCAATTCCCGAACAGACCTTGAAGAAATAAAATGGCCCACTCGTGGCCATTTTGTCTCCCCCGTAATATTGTTGTAGGTCGGGCCGAATAGTTTACGGGCTAAGTTGACTGTTTGTTGATGGGTATGGCCGAGTTTCTTTAAACAACAACAATGCAACTTATGGTTAGTATGGAGGAGTCACATTAGGCAGATATGTGCCATGTAGTACGTCATTTCTGGTAAACCGACCAACGGCATGTAGAATTAATGTCTCCCAATGCACACGGCAACTTTTTTCTTAAAGGATAATTACATTCATTTTGACATGCAGGTTTTACTTTTGGACTACTTACACAATAACTAAACACAAGAATTGCGGTAAGAATACGTTACACGTACGTCCGATACAACAATATAATTACTGCATCACCAAAACACGAGACGGGGGCCGCCATTGTTTTGCTAGAACGCGCAGAAATTAATGCCGATAGATGGTAGCCATCGACTTCGACTCGCAGCCGATTGAGATAGCTCTATTGGCCGTGAGAGCTCAAGCGTCCAACGGCCTTAACTGGCCGACAGTTGTAGTGGCCAGCTAAGGCCGTTGGACGCTTGAGCTCTCACGGCCAATAGAGCTATCTCATTCGGCTGCGAGTCGAAATCGATGGCTACCATCCGTCGACAATAATTTCTACGCGTTCCAGCAAAACAATGGCGGTCTCCGTGTCGTGTTTTGGTAATGCAGTAATTATATTGTTGTATCGGACGTACGTAACATATTCTTACCGCAATTCTTGAGTTTAGTTATTTTTTAAGTGGTCCAAAAGTAAAACATGCATGTCAAAATGGATGTAATTGCCCTTTAAGGTGTTCTGATACGTTCATAATCGGCTCTTTAAAGTCTGCGGAAATTAACACGATTTCTAGCATGACTAGCTAGTCAGTAATGGAAAATCAACAATCTTTGAAAGCAGTGTTTTCCTAGAAAGAGTCGTCCGACGAACCAAAACCGTTGCCCGGCCTACAATGCCTACATTAGGGATGTAATGCCCGATTGTCCAACAGATTTGCAACCATTTCATGCAAGTATTTTATCTAGCTGCTCGTTGTAGTCTACACAACGTTTGCTTGAGATAAAGACACAAGCTTACGCTAGCCGCCTTCACGCAACAACAAACAACAATGAAACATCAACAACTTGGCAGAGACGCTTGTCTTAAAGGCACATAACTCCCTCCGGTATATTTTAACAGTTTCACTCGATACATTGCCGGAAATAGTTTTATATAAACTGATTTACCTTTCATTTGCTGGTCTAAGGGTACGATGCAGATGCCAGTAGTGGCGCGTGAATGTTATTAGGCTTGTTTTAAACGGCTCGGTCCGAGCGGTATTTAACTCCCGCCACATCGCTGGCAAGCCGCGGCCCTGGAGGAAGGATAATTAATCCTTCGCTCATATTTGCGACTTGGTCGTACGATGTGTCACGTTGCAGCGGCCCCGAAATGAGTTTGACTAGTGTCGTAGAGCAATGCACGCTGCGGTCGATTGAACTATATTTTAGCGTAGGTGTAAGGCGGCCAGAACGGAGGGATTTATGTGCCTTTAATTAAATATTATTTAAAAGCCCATACCTTCGCATTAATTTCAAGCATCCTCGGCTGCTTGAAATAGCATTTGATCACGTTAGAGTGAATGTAGCAATCCCGTTTCTTGTGAGGGAAAAAATATGAAAATGAATGCCTTTGCAACATTCACACACGTCTAAACTAATGTTGCAAAACTGAGACATACAGGAAAACCAACCAAGCGGAATGTACTGTATTGGACCTTGAATATTGGACCTTCAAGTTTTCAGTTGTGACATGCCTGTGTCACTGCTGTCCCTTAGATTTTCTTTTTTTGGGGGGAGGGGGGGAGGGATTGAGGCTTAATGGCGCATCCTTCCCCCCTCCCCACTCCCTCCCCATTAGATTTGTTTCGAGGCGATCATGTGAATGGAGCAAAGAGCTGATGTGGCCATAGGCTCCAGGCATGTTTGGTGAAAGAGCTGATGCGTGATTGGGTTTTTTCTTTTTTTTTCTTTGACTACGTCATAAAAAAACGTTTCATGCACTGAGAAAAAAAAACCCACGCGTGCGCTCCCGAGAACCACTTAATTAATTTTTAGCGGCCCAACGCTACGGCGTTTTCAATTCTCATTAAAAATGTATTAAACGATCGTTGGACGTAGCAACAGGGGCGGATTAATGCATCCGGAAATCCGGAAATCTCCGGATGCTAACCCCCCCCCCCCCCCCCATTTGAAGCAGCGATGGGCCCCTACGCCCAAATCCAAGACTTTTTTTTTTAATATAAGAAAAATAAATAGGTAATAAGGTAAAGGGCATATCCAGCTTCGTGGGATAGCAGCAGCCAGATGCATGGCATACGCTTGGCCGCAGTGCAGGGAAGCCCTCCCTTCGCTATTAGACTCATGACGCCTTCCTTCATTTTTTTTTTTGCAATCATAATGAAAAACAGAAAATTCAATAAATCAGAACGCCGCAAAGAGGCGAACTGAAGTGTGTTATTATTTTTCTCAATAATTAAAATCAGCATTACTCGTTATTTTCTACGTGTACACGACTAGGCTCTTCTTAGGACACTCCAGATTATGAGCTTTTAAGCAATTGAAGAGTGAGACTAATTTTATTAAAAGTGAAACATGAAACGCGATATGCTATAATACATTAGTTTATTATTTTGTAATATCCTTTCAATCTTACACAGCAATTAGTGTATAGCAGAATATAACTCCAGCACTGAAGTAAGCGAACAAACCCAACACCGATCTTTACAAGCGAAATATGTTGTAGAAATGATGCAAAAAGTGATCGAGTTGTTTTAAAACGCCTGAAGAGTTTTTTTTTTTTTTTTACCATTTGAACTAATTTTCTGCATTCTTTACATTAAAAGAACTTTCACTATGGGATATTGCGGCACTTCTGGCGTCCTGTCTTCTGCTAGGAGCGCGACAGGAGTGCGATTGACGCATGCCTACTGGGTTACCGAGCTGGCAGACATAGGCCTATAAGTTCCTTCTCTAGGAAAAAAAGCATTTAAAGATAAGAATGCTAAAATTACAGGTAATGATATTTTCGGCGGCAACTAGAAATGAAATATCGTTTGTGTGTTCGATTTACGCTTCTGAAGGCCAGCGGCAGAGGAGCCCCGATCTGGCAAAATGTTGACGTCTGGTATCAGCGCTTCACAATTCTCGTGAGATCCGACTCCATTCCTTCGTTTTTAATAAAATCCCTTTTGTTCCTTTCCTCCGATCCAGGTTTGATGGGCCCTTTTTTTTTATTTTTCCATCCTGGAATATTACTGTCTAAGGAGAATATTCTTGCTTGGTTTTACGCACACACGCGCAAAATTGGGTGTCGTCTCGCCGCAGCGGAAGTGCTTTGTTGTAGTGCAATGTCAATGGCGGGTGCCGCTGGCTCGTCGCCAAATCTCAACGTAATGTCCTCTCCTTACCTTTAAAGAACACTTATAGACTTCCGGGTGAAAGATTATCTCAATTTAGATCAATGTTTAGCTTGGAAATTTCGTCCTCATGAACCGAGAAAGGGGGGGGGCATCCCCAATCGTAAAAGAGTAGGCCTGCAAGTCTTACGTGAAACACTGTGTTTTAAAGAGGGATCTTCTGGAAATGAGATTGGTTCCTACAGGGAGAAAATAGTATACCAAGAGGAGAGGCCTGTGATTGTGTGGAGTGCGTATTTTAGTACAATGGGGTGAAACCAGATGGCGCAGCAATTCGCGCATGCACCAAGTTAAACAACAAATTATGCACCAACAAATTAAAATATCTGGGTCGACTAGCTTTTATGGGCAGTGAATGAAGGGATCGCAAATAAAAAAAAAAAGTTTTTAAGCTCCAGTTAACTACACCGCTAACTTCCAAACTGAACGACTTATCGGAGTATTAAGACACACTTAAGACACTCGCCCGCCAAGATTCAATGACAACTTTGACGTCCGTCATCCTATCCAGATAAAATATATGAGCATGACGACCACTACTCACTTGTGTGTATACAGTAAGCGCCGGTGCACACGTGCGTTTTTTGGACGCTGCAGCGCCACTGCGGCGACGCAGCCAATCAATGCACACGTGCGGTTTATTAACGCGCGTTGACCCTGCATGCGGTGCCGCTTCGGTGACGTATGTGCGCGTTCGGTTCCCTAACCTCGTGTACAAAAAATTATAGTTGGAAACCAATGAGACGAGGTTGCTTTTTTCTCCTAACTCGCGAACAAAAAATATATTTTAAAACCAATGCGACGAATTTTGGTACATTGATGTACTAATGTACGACGTACCAGGGGAAAATGTTATACATCCTTTGCAGATTAACTAAAAAATTCGGATAAGTTCTTTAATTACTTCCCAATGAGTCTTCAATCATTTCTGCAGCAACATTTCATATTTCAGAATAGTTCTTTACTCCCCCAATAAACAATTCCATGCCTATTTCTTCGAAATTGGATGCCATTTTCGGTAACGCTTTTACGGTAAACGGCGGACGTGTGCACCGATCAAGTCATCCAAGGTACTCAGAGACGCAATTGCGTTTTTTTAACACTGAGGTACCGCTGCGTTGACGGGGGGAATTAGCGCCGGTGCACACGTGCGTTTTTTGAACGCTGCGGCGACGCTGCGGCGCCGCTGCGGTAACACATCCAATCAATGCACACGTGCGTTTTATTAACGCGTGTTGACGCTGCGGTGCCGCTTCGGTGACGTATGTGCGCGTTCGGTTCCGTAACCTCGTGTACAAAAAATTATAGTTTGAAACCAATGAGACGATGTTGCTTTTTTTCGCCTGCCTCGTGAACAAAAAATATATTTTAAAACCAATGCGACGAATTTGGGTACATTGATGTACTAATTTAAGATGTACCAGGGGAAAATGTTATACATCCCTTGCAGATTAACTAAAGAATTCGGATAAGTTCTTTAATTACTTCCCAATGAGTCTTCAATCATTTCTGCAGCAACATTTCATATTTCAGGATAGTTCTTTACTCCCCCAATAAACGATCCATGTCTATTTCTTCGAAATTGGACGCCATTTTCGGTAACGCTTTTACGGTAAACGGCGGACGTGTGCACCGCTCAAGTCATACAAGGTACTCAGAGACGCAATTGCGTTTTTTTTAACGCTGCGGTACCGCTGCGTTGACGGGGGAAATTGCGGCGCAAAACGACCGCACGAGCGGCGGGTGAGCGACGGGCGGTAACGCAACGTCGACGCAGGTACGTGTGCAGTATCCAACAGATGGCACGTAAACCAAACCGCAAATGCGGTACCGTAGCGGCGACCGCACGTGTGCACCGGCGCTCGGTGCAAAACGACCGCACGAGCGGCGGGCGGTAACGCAACGTCGACGCAGGTACGTGTGCAGTATCCATCAGATGGCACGTAAACCAAACCGCAAACGCGGTACCGCAGCGGCGACCGCACGTGTGCACCGGCGCTAAGGCAGTTTGGCTGTTTTCAGTATCTGAGGCAAAATGAGACAGATTTGGCCGCCTGACGACATAAAAAAAAAGCAGAAAGTTAAAAAGCACTTTAGTTATTAAAAATACAAACAGAGTAGCCACCAAGTACTGGTGAAAATACGAAATCACGATGTTTCGGTTCCAAGGTCAGAACCGTTTTCAGGTGAAGGGTTTAAAACATGTCAAACAACTTAAAAATAAAATTAATAAAATATTTATTAATTCGACCAGCAGACTTGGGTGAGTTTGGTGTGACTGTTGGCACATTCTTTCGAATTGTGCTGACTTTTATTTTATTTGGTTTTAGTTTTTAGCGTGGAACCTTACATCCTAATGACTTGTAAGTTTTATATCCATGACCCAGCTCTGCTGTTATTTTATTAATTTTTATTTTTCAAGTTGTTTGACATGTTTTAAACCCTTCACCTGAAAACGGTTCCTCGTCGTGATTTCGTATTTTCTCCAGCACTTGATAGCTACTCTGTTTGTATTTTTTGCACGGATACGGGACGTTCGGGCGGAAATGTCAATTGAGTTGGTTTGGTTAATGCATGGTGGAACAGTGAAGCTACGAAACGGTAATGTGTAGCTCGCCTGCCTTAATGTAACCCTGCTTAATTACAGATGTGACGGGGTGAATTATAGTGAAAATATTGGGGGCATGATGACTTGAGTTGGGGCAAAGGGGGAGGAGAAATAGAGAGGACAATTTCTAGTTAGGCAATCGAAATTAGGACTTACTCTTGGCTTGGTTGGATTGGGATGGGAGGAGTGGTATTGAGCAATTATTGCCCTTAAACAGCATGGTCACATTGCTGGCATGGCAACTCTCGAACTTACAATGTTTATGAATTGATTTACATTACTTTTACATTGTTATTGTCCAAGATTATTACAAGATAATACAGTAAATTCAAGGCAACATTGAGTTGCTTGGAGAGAAAGGCAAACTGAAGAGAGAGGTCAAGCAGGCAAGGTCCATGGAGTTAAAGCAGCATTCACTGCCATAATTAGTACGTCCAGTGTCCCTGACGATCACCTAGTAGTCCTGACGGATCTGTCCCTACATTTTATTGACGACATAAAAGTCGTATCCGTGACACAGCATAACGTGTTTTTGTTGAAAAAAAAGTTATAGTTGTTAAAAAAAAGTTGATAATTCTCGGTCACGTGGTGAAAAATGAACACGGAGCAAGTATGGTCGCCTGCACGAATCCCTGAATCCCAGTGGCCGCCGCGACTGCCTGGCCGCGGCGGCCAAGTACGCGTTGCTGCTTATACCGTAAGCATTGTCGTTGGCCGCAGCGACCTGGCCGCGCGGCTTGGTTGCCGTGTGCGCGGGGGGCCTTAGCGAATGGTAATGCTTAACCAATATACAAAAGTGAAAGCCAAACAGCGAAAATCATACTCTAGAAATAACGTAGTACAGTAAGCCACCTTTATGCACTTACGTGCACTTATCAGTTGAAAAGGCTGTAATTCTACTGTCTTTTTTTTTTTTACGATCAACTATAACATAAAACGACACAAATGACAAAACAACTTTTATTTTCCACCCCGGTGGTTTTTCCGCAAGGATTTTTTTCTCAGAGAATTTTTTTCCTTTTTTTTATGTTCCACAAACCTTTTATCAGCAGTTATTGACGTGGGCTTTTTTCGCACGGACTGTTTTTCCGCTCATCGAGAGGAGTACAAAATGAAGTGTATCAACCTTCTGATTGTTATTATTTACGCCAATCAAAAGGCTTCTTTTTATTATGTAAATTTAACGGGTGTGTTTTGTGAGTATAGTTTCGACAATTTTATTGTTTTGGCTAAGACGTTCTTTTTGTATACCAATTTGATAAGTTAGTTTTATGTGGGGCGCATGACCTTAATACCTGAAGGTACTTGATAAATTCAATTCAACTTCGAGAATAGCGCTGTAGTTAGGAAGAAAAATAAGCAAAAGCGTCCGGGGAGTGCAACCAAAAGCATTGTGCAGCCATCTTGACGGGAAAAAAAATCACGTGAACACAACGGATAGCGTTGTGGTAAAAAAGCAGTAGGCATGTAATCGGAAAAACAAGACAAGTTAGATTCCGGGGCACAAGACGTCACGTGAATGTGCGCAGTTTTGCTCGTAGTCATAATGTTTGAAAGTCTGAAAACCCATTCACTGAAATAAGCTAAATTTAGGATAAGAAACGGCTGGATTTCCTTGCATTTGCCATTTCAGCTGTCATGTGCCTTGAAATGGTAGTTGAAGTGGCGCAGTTGCAATAAACGGAAGAAGGTAGAGAAGTCCCATTTTGCGCACATCCGGCTTCCAATTTGCCAACTTCCGGTTTCTTAAGCTAATTATAGCTTGTGATTTGGTTTTGGGCCCGTAAATAAAGTCATAGCCTAAATGTTGTTGAAATTGACAAGCTTGTTTACGTGTTTTTTTTTTTTTTTTTTTTAACATTGTTGGTGTTACTGACGTGTAGTAAAATCTAACGCTATTAATAAAAAAAAAAAAGATTTACAATGTTCAGATTGTGGGATAAGCTTTTAATTCTGGCGTACGAAAAAAAAATACATACAATTTTTACTGCAACCTTTTAAAACGCTAACTAGCTGAGTCGATAGCTCATCGGCCGCGTCTCGCTGCGCTAGAGGAGATTTCTTGTTGCAACTCGTATGGTCGTTTCTTAGTGCATCAGTTTATAAACCACCCAAAACCAAAACTGGCGTAAAAAACTGCCAAGTTTCCAAAAAGGATCGGCCTTTGAAGGTAGTGATATCATTCAACCAGTGAAGGGCCGCCAAGATTAATCCTATTAGCCAAGTTAATCGCCCTGACTAATAGTTCGAAAGTTAAATGAAAACAAAAGATTGCTACTCGTGGTAGCAATCTTCAAGTTTTCATTTAGCGTCCAAAGTATTATTCGGTCCGATTAACTTTGCTAATAGGATTAACCTTGGCGACCTTTCACTGGTTGAATGATATCACTACCTTCTAAGGCCGATCCTTTTTGGAAACTTGGCAGTTTTTTACGCCAGTTTTGGTTTTGGGTGGATATCACAACTTTCATAGGACTGTGAACGTACAAAAGGTTACGGCGTCTTATCTTCATCTGTACCTTTTTTTTTTCTGGAGGAATTTTATATTTATAATTTTCAATTTACCAATGCCAATTAGCCGTTCGATTAGCCAAATTGACATGGCTTAGTTTATTGAACGAGCATTCTTCACATGCCTAAGTTTCTTCAATCCCATTTTTGCAGACACTGGCTAACAATCGCTGAATTAGTTCGGTTCGCTCACTCAATCAGCGCATGCCCTTTAGTTGTTTTGTTTATCCTTGTACCTTCCCCTTACTTTTTCAAAATTTCGGCAGCATTAGGATTTATTCTCGACATGACAAGCTATGCTTTTAGTTGCTTGCAGTTGATATACACATGTAACTTAGGACTGTGAACATACAAAAAGTCAGCGCACCATCTTATATTCCGCTCTACCTTTTTTTTTTTGGAGGCATTTCATGTCTATAAATAATTAGCCGTTACACCAGCAAAATTGAGAATTTTTTCCGTTTGGTTTTTTCGTTCACATTTAGTCAAGCAAAAACCCCCGTTACTAAGATAGCAGAACGCGAAGCATTTTATTTCTTGGTTATTAGCAAAAAACCCTCTTGCTCATTGATGCTCGTGTTGCGTAACCATCATACTACCATCATTATACTGGACTACATGACTTTGTCACAGAGAGCTCGTGATTTGCTGGTTGCTCCCGGAATAGGGGCATCCCTCCTTGCTGCCCGAGAATTGGCTAATTTTCCGAGGGTCAGTTTTGCTTCCCCCTTCCCTCTGGGTGTGGTGTAATGTCGCCCTTCAGTCTTGTCTGGGCCCTAGGATCTGTGGCTCCAACAGTGTCTGGATATACTGCGATGTGTCCTTCTGCGGTGATAAGGAAATGGGTGGGATAGGAGACTAGGAGTTAGTGTTTCCGGCGTTCGGCTTGAACGCAGCTACCGTCTCACGTCTGTGCCTTCGGCCTTCGTGGGAGAGTTAGTAGCGATCGCCATCGCGTCCGAGGTGGGCATGAATTTACACCTACCGAGCTTTTGTGTCGTTACTGATTCTCTGGCTGATGCTGGCTTCCTCCGGCAGTGTTTCGCTTCCCTGGATGCAACCAACCCTCTGACTCTAGAGATTGGGTGGAAACTGTTGTTGGCACGTCAAGTATAGGTGCAGATGTTCAGATTGAGTGGACCCGGGCTCACTATGGAGACTACGGAAACGGGTTGGCTGATGAATTGGCGAAGAAGGGCTGTCAACCGTTGACCCCTGCGGTAGATTTCGTGGTCGGCCCAAGAGATCCTCGGCCTGCCTATTCTAGGTGGTACAAGAGGATTTGGCAGAAGCGCGGGGTTAGGGGACCCAATCAATAGTCGAGCGCTTTTTGGTAATCATCCCTCTGTCACGCAGCCTAGCGCCCTTGACATTTTGTCTCGTAAAGAGGTGGGCCTGCTCTCTAGACTGCGTACCGGTCATGTTCAGCTTCGGGCCCATCTCTTTCGGATTGGTTTGGCGAGGGCTCCGATGTGCAGGTGTGGTACGTTTGAGGAGACGGTGTCACATTTCCTGTGTGTTTGTCCACTCTGGGTGGTGCAGTGGTGTAACGGTCAGTTTGATGGGGGTCGACTCCCTGGCGGTGATCCTGGGGATTCCCCCGCACGTGCAGGGTCATCGGGTATTGTTCCATAAAGTGCTGAGGTTCAGTAGAGCTACGGGTCGTTTTGAATTTTAGACTGAATTAGTTTTGCTCTTTGCTCCCCTTTGTTCAATACACGGTGTTTGTCGTCACTGGTAGCTACATACATGTGTGATGTTGAGGTAATGACAATATTTTGGATAGCAAGTAACTTCCCCCCAGGAAAGGGACCCCTCCTCCTTTCAGCACCACTTGCGGGAAATTTTACGAGGAGGCGTTTTTTGTCTGGAGACTTAATTCCGACATTTCAACGCCACTGCCAGGGAATGAGGAAGGCTTCATTTAAGGTTTTTGGTCCTTAACACCTTTCATGTGGGTTTGTCTGCCGTTCACATAAAGGATAAACTGTTATTGTAAGCAGGTGTAGGTTGGTTTCGCTCTGCACTTCTTTGTGTCTCTCCAAAATTCATGCCCGTGTTCCCTTTCACCCACGTTATTCCTAGGGGAATTGTGTTTAGTTGGTTAGCGGAGATTGGATCCCGACACTGCTGACTGAATGTTTCTAGAGAGAAGTTTTATACTGTGGGGGACTTGACCCCGATTGGGTGTTATGAACAGTTCGTTTACAATGTTCGCATAAGGTTTAGGTTTAAGCTAGATTAGGGCATACGCGTCGATCCAGGAGGGGGGGGGGGGCCCGCCCCCCCCTTTTAACAAAGGGGGGTGTTTCCCCCCCCCCCCCCCACGAAATAGGCTGCAAAGCTGTAAATGAGTATATATTTATCACGCTTACCACGTCGAGTTTGAAACAAGAAACTGTACTTTCGTTTTCCCCAATTGCATGAATCAGGTCATCAAATATTATGAGTCATCAGATCCTAATACAGGGGAGTAATGAAGTTAATAATTTAAGTTGCAAGGCCAAGTCACAAAGATGACGGATTAACGGTAAATGGAGGATGTAAGCATATCACTCCGCTGTAGCAAAACAGGTATTTTTAATTCCATAAAAACTTTAATTTAAAGTAACACAATTTTATGGTAAAAAAAATGAACATCACACAAACAATTGAAGCATATAACTTCCATTATTGGTCGCTTTATAAATCTAAACTTTATTTACTGTCTATTAATTCGAACTACTTTCTGACTGTGTTTATGTAACCCTACTCGGCATGTAGTGCTTGTGAGGCTTTTTTCTACTTCCGCAGATGTAGTGAAAATGTAATTTAGTGCGAAACTAGCCAAAATAGGAAGAGCACCGAGCTAAACGAAAGATAAAGGAGTGTCCGATTTCAAATTACTTTGTTTGATTGTCAACGAAACGCCAACTGAAGTCGCCTGGTGGTTAGTTTGTTCTTGCTATGGTTATAGCCGAAACTTCAGATAAATTTGTACAGAACAAAACTTGTTAAGCTTTCCTTCCAAGTTTTCGTCAGTTGAAGTCTACACTAATTAACTCCATAAAAACCGAGCAAAGAATCAAAATTGAAGACTAAGTTGCTGGTTTGATTTGCTAGTAGCTCTTTTCCTCTTTTTCAGTTCTCAGTTATTTCAGTTAATTCAGGAACGTCAGCTAAATCTTCCACCATCTGAAAAGTAAGCAACAATATTTTTCAAACCTAAATTTTCAGTGTTAGCTAGCGTTAATTTAATAATATTTAAAAAAAATTAAATCATCAGGGAATTTAATTTGTAAATAAAATGTAAAAAAAAAGGAATTTTGGTAACAATTAGGTTTTTACGACCTCTCATGCTAAAGAATTTTTA
>JAHWFP010121620.1:14082-25332 GCA_023313725.1 Lithobius niger
TACCTACAACTCAATATCCAACACTTGCCTACAACACTTATACCTACGAACTCAATACATCCAACACTTACCTACAACTCAATATGTTCAACACTTACCTGCAACTCAATACGTCCAACACTAACCTGCAACTAAATATGTCCAACACTTACAACTCATTATGTCCAACACTTACCTAAAATACTTATACCTTCAACTCAATGTTTTTTCCCAGCTAATTCCAAAAATCACTTTACAAAATTATATGTACTGTTGTTATTGTGGCAAAAAAAAATTTCCTTTATGTTATTGTGGCAAGACACATTTTTTAATAATTTTAAAATATTTAAATTGTCAATTCAGTTTTTCACGTGACTGGTCCCTAGTTACAACTTTAATCCCTCTAAATACTTTTTTGTGCGTTTTTAGGCACTGGCTACGAAATTCAGTACGGTCCCATTGGCGAAGACGTCTTCAATTTCAACGCCACCAACAAGAAAACCATTCACGTCTCCCCAGCTCAGTTTGGCGAGCAAGTTAACACAAATTTGACTCTGACTAGAATTGACATCACCAAGCCTTGTTACTTGGCCATCAAAGTAATCGACAAACACAATCGCACATCCAAGATCTCAAACGTTGTTGTTGTCGCCTGGAACAAGACCATCAACATTTTAACAGAGCCACCGCCGCCACCACCAACACCAGTCCCAGTCCGCGGAATAGGGGACCCACCAACTCCTATTGTTCCTGAAGGCGGCCCTGTACCTTTTATAACTGTTGGAGAATATGAAGGACCAGATGAAGAAGTGGTAACTCCCAAAGAGGAAAAGACCCCTATTAAGGAACCACTAGCTGCTACTACTCCCAAGCCTCTGCCTCCAATAGGCCACTGTTAAACTCTGTATGTTCGAGATACTGCAAAATGTGCTGTTTAATTTATTAAATATTTATTGTGCACGTTTGGGTCGTATCTTACATTAGAGTACTTAACGGATACAATAAAATTATAAGTGCGAACTGAAAACTAGTCGTTCTTTGTGCACTCTGTGAAACTGAATTAGCATTTTACGGGAGATTTCATACCCCAAGCACCAATTTAGTTGCTGGAATTTGTTCCCAATTCCTTCCAACGTCAGGATGAGAGCTACAAAAGGGTATTTAGATTCCTCCAAACAAGAGTCCAGGCTGTCTTATACTGTAATACAGAATTAGAATAGACTCCCATAGGCCGTCTGGCATTATTTACTGGTCCAACATTACCCCTTATGTTTAATGTGCATGGTGTATTTTCCAGGTCGTGATATTTGTTATTTCACCTTTTAGGTACTCAGGGCAGAATACGGAATTTGTCGATTAGAAAGTTCATCCTTTTTGTTGAGCGAAATGAAACTTGTGTTTGTTTCAAAAGCTGAGAGTTTGAAACAAAAGCACCATAAATGATTAACGTTGAGCCAGGTGGCTGTCCAGCACGATTGAATGGGATGTTTTATTTGTATATACGAAGGCATTGCAGCTGCATCGGAGACCTAAGGGGCCATTCAGTTGGTATAGCCTACAACTTTCTCACACCATTCGGTCTTTGTTGTCAATTGAATCTGAAACAAAACCCCCCAATGGGTGAAAGAACCCGCCAAGTTTCAGCCAAGCAAAGTAGTGATATCAGAACAAAAAAGGCTGCCACCAAGTTGCTACATAAGATGCCAAGCTAATCTCACTGAGTATTTGATCAAAGGTTAAATCAAAAACCTGACCATTGCTACAATCGGTAGGAGGGCCCCCACAACGGGGGGGGTCAGGTGGACCCACTGTACCCGGGCCCGGTCACTCAAGAGGCCCGCACGACCTGAAAATTCTTTTCGCAATTGTGAGTTTTGATGACTATATATATGAGTAATGTACTTGATTTGTGCGTATTGTGAACTTTTTTATACTCCCAACAAACAACAACTCCAATGTAACGACAACGAGCACGGAGCAGAAGCACTGTAGTGCAAGCCTGTCAGCTTGTTAGGCAGGGAAGCCTTCAAACGTAAGCAGCCTGGGTTCAATTAAGGATTGACCTAACCCGTTAAGCACAATTGTGGCCGATGAATATTATAATATAGTGTAACTGTTTTACGATTTCAGTCGGGGGACGAGGGCCCGCTGTTGTAGTAAGTCCCAGGCCCCTAACTTTGATGTGGGGGGGCCCTGATCGGAAGCAATGGTCAAGATTTTGATTGAACATCCGATGTAATAGTTAGCGGGATTAGCATGGCAACTAATGCAGCAACTTGGCGGCAGCATGTTTTGTTCTGATATTACTACTTTGGATGGCCGGGTTCTTTCACCCTTGTGGGTTTCGTTTCAAGATTCAATTGTCAACAAAGACCGAATGGTGTGAGAAAGTTTTATACCAAGTGAACGGCCATTTGGGTCTCTGATGTAGCTGCAATACTTGTAACAGCGTTCCACGAGCGTGTTACGGTGAAGCATATAACTTCTTCAAGCCAAGGCCGAGTGGGTAGAAAACACGTGTTTCGTCTCCCGACTCAATGCCAGTTCGTGCACGTACTGGAAAATTGACACCATTAGTATTGCTTTGATGAAATAAATCCGGCAACATTGAATCTAGAGGCCCGGATCCGAAAAACCGAAACCCAAAGTTTCCCTCCCAGACGACCTTGTCACAAGGATGGAATATGATTGATAGCTACAACATGGACGAACCAACATTCTACGTGTATGCATACAGGATGGGCCATAAAAAACTCACGACCCGACGTATTCTGAGTCCAACTTTTCTAGTTAGCACCTCTCAGAACCAGGAGAGGACAAATCTTCCCGTTTCATTAGATTTGATGTCTGTCCTCTCCTGGTTCTGAGGGGTGCTAACTAGAAACGTTGGACTTAGCTGTTGGGTCGTCAGGTTTTTGTGGACCACCCTGTATATTAGCTCCTGTTAATACACGTTAGTATACATATTAAACTAGACGTATAATTTAATCGTTCTTCGAGTCGTGAATCTTGATTTATAAAATAAAAAACTTGTTTTCGTTCATATCATTTATAACTTCGATTTAATTGCTAACAAAGTACATCTTCAGATTCGTTCAACGATACGAAAATATGACCCATACTTCAGCTTTCTTGTTCCTTTCTGAAATTCAATCTTGGGTTCTTAAGCAGACATAGTGCACAACTGAAAAAAAAAAGATTCTAATTACGAAGCAAACGCATGCGCAATAGAACGCATACAAAAACAAGACGGCAGCTACAATGTAACAACTGTTTGACGGGAATGAGTTTGTTATCCAATCATCACACTTTGTAATTTTTTTAGGAAAGTATCTTACAATTATTATTCGGCCATCTATAACCATAAATCCTTTTTTATTTAAACAAGAATTTGATTTCAGAAACTATCTAAAGTCAATTATTGGTAAACAAATATAATTTAGAATGGGGTAGATAAGCAGTGATGTTTCAGGATCAGGTTTTATTAACGCTTTATACATTCAAGGCTTCCTTATGTGTTATAAGGCTTGGCATTAGAAATCCGACGCGTCGTCGACTAGTCTCCGATTCACCCACCAGTCGCGTTGCAAACACGTCAAAAAAAGAACTGTTTTAGCATGCGGACGGAACTGTGAAAAATACTCTGACACGTGATACACGGATTTTAAACCGAAAACACTGCATTGACACCAAATTATTAAAATTTAACAACAATGGCTTCTTGCTATGTACCTCTTTGTCCACTCGACGGCAAAACAAAGCCTCCGGAGGTTTAATGTCATGAATTTCAACCAGACGAAGAACTAAGGTACGAGTGTATTGCGCTGTATTTACGCTACAGCGTTTTCCTGCCGGCCAGGGTAGGGTGAGAGGCTACCATGCTCCTTCAGCGGCTATGGGAACTATTCTGGCCACTTCTGGACAATCTTTCGGTCCCTACAACGATCGGAGGTTTCCCGGATCGAATTCCCGGGTTGTCACCTCCCTTTACCAGATATTTCTTCTTCTCTAAAAGTGTGGTAATGTTCAAAATTGTGTCGGTTCAGCCATACGAGCATTAAATTGCTTCGGCTGACTTAAGGTTCAAATGAAATTAATTTTAAAAAATAAAAAATGTATTAAAAGATCGTTTGACGTAGCAGTAAATGGTCCGAAGACTTCAAGGAGAGTCACCATTACCGTAAAATAATGTTCGTTTAATGCTGCAACATCGGGAAATATAATAATAGGAAGTTTATCACGTTCTTGTGCTTCCCGCCAACACGAATCAATGCTAAGATTCGGGCGCTTTCAGCAGTTTGCGCTTGCGGCAGTTTTTAGCAGTCTTAAACGACGCAATTGGCATACTACGATAAATCCAGCGTTAAGCCTTATTACATATAAGGAAGCTATGATATATAATGAAAAAGTGTTGGAGCGATCAGGAACTGCGCCTTGACTAGCCTTTAGTATTTATTTAACTCCCAACTTTTCATCATCAAAAACAGACATGGTAACGACAGCTTACTACAGAAAAATCACAAGGTACGGGTAATATCATACAAAGTTTTTAAGTTGTTTAAATAAATCGCTTTAAATATTATAATGGAAAATTGGACGTAAGCCAGCAAAAAAAAAAAAACACTAAAATAACTTAGTACCCACTGCATTTCATTCAAGTGGTATGATCTGGAGTCAAACCAGTGAACCAGTCCTTTATTAGATCACTGCCATACCACCTTTACCAATATGGCAGTGACCTGGTGATGGAGACACAAGTGCCGGTTCAAACACAAGTGCGTAAGGGTGGCAGTACTGCGTTATTCTAGTTTCTAGGTTAAGTTGTTTATTTGACTGCTGGAAATATTTTAGCCGCCCACTTGTTCTTCCATTTCTGGTCGCCTGGCAACAGGTTGGGGGGAAGGTACGTGGTACATACACTTTTGAAGTTTTTGAAGTGCTCCCAGCAAATAAGCCTTACCAAAGCAAGGGGCATGGTACATAGTATTCTACGTTAACAAGTTGCAAACGTCTATTTTTGGGTTACAAAAATTACTAAAGTCCTAAATATAACTACGACCTTTCTTGACGAAAATTTAATTGTGAATATCACTTGTAACCGGTTTCTTTTCACTTTGATCAATGGTTTAGAAGTTATGATCAAACAAATTATTTTTGTCCGCTATTTTTGGACGCCATTTTGGGCCGCCATTTTGACCCCAAGAGAATTTTTTAAGAACATTACAAACAAACCAATTACACGTTATTAAAAATCAACTGGTTATTTTGGTTCTATTTCCAGAAAAAAATGTTTTCAAACGACTACGAGTACTTTAAAGAAAAAAACCATCTACTGCATTAGGCTACTTACCGCTCGCAGTTTTTTAGTTACACAAGTTGCACAAAACTTGGTTGGATCCTTAGATCTCTGCCAAGAAAAAAAAAGTTTAATTCAGAACTGATGGAACGTGAGATTCACCTAGAAGCCCAAAACATATTCTAATGTACATTTAGAATCCTAACAAAATAATGAACATCTACAAAACTAAAACAGTATACATCTAGAATCCCAAAACAAATTTCTCCAATTAATTTCGAAGTTTGCGATTATTATCTGCGATTATTTCTCATTATTTCTCAAATAATCTGATTATTTCTCATGTACTGCTAACAACGCTTTCACGAAAGCCCGAATTGCTTGTAAACTAATGATAAGTTTCCCTGCCGTGCACGTTAAGGTAGGAGCAAGCAGTAGGTCTGTTCAGCCTAATGTGCAGCAGGGAAGCCCACCAGCTTGCCACTGGCATCACTGCCGCTAAGCGCATTTACTAGAGCGTTGTTTTGCAACTAGCCTGCATATATACGACAGCTGTAATTAGTACAAAGTACCGGGATTTTTAAATATTTCTCCCATTAAGTGCCAAGTGATTTTCCTGAAACTTATCTAACGTGACTTTGAACTTTAAATTATTTCAATTAAAGTTAGACATAACTTCATTACTTCAATTAGAGTTAAACATAACTTCACATAACATAACATAACTTCATTATTTCAATTAAAGTTAGGCGTTAACTTCATAAAAAAAAAATCAAATCTCAGGCCTACCCACGAAC
This sequence comes from Lithobius niger, assembly GCA_023313725.1. Taxonomy (NCBI): domain Eukaryota; kingdom Metazoa; phylum Arthropoda; class Chilopoda; order Lithobiomorpha; family Lithobiidae; genus Lithobius; species Lithobius niger. Next base: position 20,155 of record JAHWFP010121620.1, read on the forward strand.
ACCAGCCGCCACTGATATTCCCGCAGTCCAAAAATTAAAACCTTGGATATTCGGTCATGTTTCATGCCTGCAAAAACATGCGTTTTTCAGGTCTCAAACTTTAAGAGGATCGAAAATAAAAAGTAAAAAGCTGCTTGCCCGCATCAAATTTTGGTTTGCACACTTATGAGAACCAAGGTATTTATTTTTCGCCGCCTTAATAGACTTCTGAGCGAAGAACAGAATTTAATGACGGCTCATTAAATCGCACCATCTTGTTAATATCACTAAGACAATGGGGGGGACCAGAGCTGTATATAATATTACAGTTTAGGTATAACGGACGTTAGATGCAATTTTGACTTACAGGACAAGTTTCAACAATACCCAATATCTTGTCTTTCAACTCCTGAAAATAAAGAAATAAGCGAAAATTATTAAAAGGAACCATTGTCAAAAATTTGAGAACTAAACAGTGCTCAAACTAAAAACAACAGAATGAAAGTTTTTTTAATAATTTTTTTTCATTGTTTCGTCATCCGAAGGTAACTAAGGTAACTAAGGTAACTAAGGGCCTCTGCACACTGGGTAGGGATGTGCGATACTCGAAAAATTCGAGCCGAGCCGAGTATGAAACTTGTACTCAAACTCGGCTCGCTGCTCGCGTCCATACTCGAAAAAGTCGAATCTGGTGAAAATGCGATAACTTCGTCAACTTTTGACCGATTCTGACATTCCAATATACCAAATCGATCGTCTCGACGAGAGCTTTCCAGTGGTTTAGATTAAAAGTCAATAACTGAAACCATTTTCAAGTTATATCCTTAAAACTGAAAAACCATGACACACACAGTAAACTAAGCACCATCTTTGTTCCTATTATCTTAACAAATTAAAGGGAAACTTGCAAACAAACTATTTCCATCAAATACTCGAACTCGGCTCGATACTCGATTCTTCTGTTGCAAACTCGGCCCGGCTCTACTCGAATTGAAATTTTTCTACTCGCACAGCCCTAACACTGGTCCACCGTCCTGGTCGCACCACCACATGGTTCCATTGTGTCTACGGAGTCCAGCACACACGGCTTGGCAGCATGGGTAAGTTTATTTAACAAATTACCGGTCCACAAGTCCTTGTTTTCCAGTCAAATTAAGGTTGAAAATGTCGCAGTAATCTTCCAAAAATATAGGTAAACTCTCCCGTAATTCAACCTTTTTGTCCAAAATTCATTCAATTTTCAATGTTTTATTTAGGTTTCCTGCTACCCCATATTTCATCTTAATTGAATGGGAGAAAATAATCGTTTTTCAACGTTTATTCTACATTGCTAGTTTCAACTACACAGCAATAATAATGAGAAAATAGTGAAATTTTGGTCGAAATACGGTTCTTCAAAATACTTCATTCCATCTCCCATATTTCAACGTTAAATAAACATACCCATGCTGCCTATGGCAGCGCGGCCAGAAATGTGGTGGCTTGAGTTTACGATTTTGGAAGCCACCAACTGGCAGCGCCACACATGATACCACCGTTAGTTAGTGATGCTGCATATTGGGCATTGTGGTGGCACGGCCAAAAAATATTGATGTGTGTTGTCAACTTGCAAAATGAACGATTGCTACTGGTAGTTCTGGTGGCGCTACCATGGTAGCTGTAGACTTGTTGAGCCACTACGGTGGCGCCACCGTGGTGGCCCAGTGTACAGAGGCAGTAAAGCTTGTGTGAATCAACTGATTGAACATTAGTAAACATTTTCGAATCAAGAGTAGAAATCCGTTACGGTGAGATCAGGAAACCGGGATCCAATGTTTATCGAGTCTGTCCAAAAATAAACCGTAGTATTACCCATAGTTGCAGAAGAAGTCAGATAGTCTCTCAAGCAACCCCGAACCAGCAGCTCTGTCAAGTTCTTTGCTAAGACTTTGCAAGACTTGTTATTACCTGATTATCGACTGCAACCTCCTGGAAGACCTCCTTCAGTTGTACTATGCCATCCTTTAAGGAAAAGAAAATAAAATCATAAATCTTACTGAAAGTTCTATTTATTTTATACTGAGCATATAGCTTCATAATTTTCTAACGGCAATTAACCAATGGAAAGCCAGTAAATGGCAGCCACCAGCCAATCACGCCTACTTAATACCGATAAAACGGGCACCGGCTATTTTATGAGATTATCAGCTTTGGCCCTCCATCTTGTTTTTACGATCGACTCGCCTGGCATCCTGGCCTCTGCCACATAACGAAAGTATGAAGGAACTACATTTCGTAAGCCTAAACAATTTTCTGAACATATACGACGTGCCTGATGGACATTATTTGGCTTCCCAACGATACGCGTTTTCTTTGGTTACCACGGTGACCACCCAAGCACGTTTTAGGCTGCCCTGGTTAGGCCTAATCGCCACTACAATGCGAAGTGTGGCGGGAGTGGCAACCTCAGTATGCAAAATATTATGCTATACTTAATAGTTGAAAATAAATTAATAATAATTGTCGTAAAACTTAATAATGTACAGATCACATGCAATTTTAAATCTAAGAAACTACATTTTCATTAAAAATAAAACACGTATTTATTTTTGTTGACTGTTAAATGTTCGTCCCAACTGCCAGCTTTCACAGTGAGTCAGGCTTTTTCCGAGTGATGGATTGTTGGGGAAATAAAACTACTCTACTCATCGAGGCGATGGGGGGAGGGGGAGGGGGGATGTGGAATACCATTCCTATAAACACTATGAACAAGCGTACGCATGTGACAACCATGTGTACACTTTCATCCTTCGTACAAACAGGAATTATGAATTTAAGCGAGAAACCACTGCAGTACAAGTAGGCCGTATGCAAGTTTAAAGTTGGTGTTTAAAGGAGGTGGTATATTCTCGTTTCAAATACAACTCTAGCGTAAGTATCGATAAAATTTTTTCAACCACTCGTTACATTCCTAAGCCGATAAAAATAACTCACACGTTGGAATGCAACTTGTGGTTGCGAAAATTTATCGATAAAACACTACGGCCTCGTGATATGCCTACTGAATATCTGAATAAAGAGTGAATCCAAACAGCAATAAACTATTGTCAGTCTTTCCTCCAACTCATCTAACCTCCTTCCCCCGATCCATCCCAATGTAAAAAAAAAAAAAAAATAATAATAATAATAAAATCAACATATACGAGAGTCCCCCGGAAGTTCGGCGCACGAAAATTATTCGAATTTGGCTGGTCCCGGTGTAACACACGCCGGTCAAGTAGGTCGCCATGTTGTCGTGTACGTTGACGCCCTGATTTTTCCATCAACAATGCATGTCGTATTATTTCGTTTGTAACTGACTGTCACTACTAATCGACATTAACCTTCACGTTGACGGCCCCTCTCCCTTTTACATTGCAGCCGTGTCAAGGATGAACACGATCGCCATTTTTCATTGCTACCGTGCAAAAAATGAACATGATCCCACGTTTTCACTGATGCCGGGAAAAGAATGATCGTGCCCTCCCTGTCGCATTATAAGATGCTACTTTTTGATTGGTTGTCACAATGACTGCTTTTTCTATCAAGAAACTGAAAATAATTATATTATTAACGCGGTGCATTTTGGGAATAAGTCAGGATTTAATACGAATTACAATACGAAAAGCGGACTGGTAAGAGATCGGAAACCGTTTCATTCAAGAAAACGATAAAAAATATCAAACGCAGAACGTTTGCATACTTACCACACCTAGTTCTTTCTTCAAGCATTCCCCCATTTCTTTGTCCTAAAAAACACACCACAAGAAATTAGCGCATTTCTTTTTAAGTTTTAAATCATAATTTTCTCAGATCCTTGTGTTATCTACAGCAAAGTAATGCAAACATATTTATTTCTGTCGATATTTATAGCGTCAGCATTACTTAATAACCTACATTGTCAGAATGACAATATTGCAGTTACGCAAAATCTTTGCTCCCTCTCCCTCGTTCTAATATTAAACACTCAATCGATCCACCAAAACGGTAGCCAAGGTAACCGAACGTTTAATAAACCCTCAGAAACTTAAACTGCTACATTAGCAATTCCCCCCCCCCCCCCCCTTACCATAAAATAAATTTCTTCACATCAAACTGATACTCAAACAGTCCTACTATTCACAGCAGCTAATAATTAAATCATTTTTATTTCAAATGTGAGCGATGAGAACTCCAGTGTTTGAGACGGTGGAGGACAAAGGTAATTTTTTTTACGAGTTTGTGCCCGTCATCGATCCTCATTTTTGGGGGAATATTGTAAATATATTGGCATTTGGCTTAATCCTTTAATTTATACCGATATATCGGTAACCGGTATCGGTACCTACCGATACTCCTTCAATTACCGATCCTTACTCCCTTTAATCCGACTTGTATTATACAACGTTCATTTGGCTATTAAATTAATAGAATAACTTAGATTCGCTAAGCATCCCTGCTTAGCTCAGTTCAGCCTCAGCCTTACACATCAGGCCAGCTGCCAAGTATCAGCTATCCAGATACTTCTTATAGATCAGAGCATTACCTCATTGCTAATATTAGAACAAGTCCGGGTTCGAGCCCCAACTTGTTCAGCTCCACCTTTACTATTGGAACAGTTAGCTGGTTGGGTATATAAGGGCCAGCTGCTAGAGCAGCTTGTCTCACTCCAGCCCAACACACCAGCAGAGAGGTTGCCTGCCACTGAGCTCCTGACTCTAGGATCTGACAACAGTTATAAGCTAAGTAGAACTCTGATTATTGAATTGAATTCATGCTGAACTTAGGAAAGTTAGCCTAGCTCATTTTGACTAAGGTCCAGGCCTAACTTTGGCAAGGACGCCCCAGTAACGATAATAGCTTTAGCTAAGAGTGCTTTAACTTGGGATAAGAGGGAACCAACTAAACCCTAACCCAGCACCTTTGACTTTGAATAAATCAAGTTTAATTAACCCAGAAACAACTTGTGTGGTCTCCCTTCTTTTGCTTGCCATTGTTGTGATATTGTGTGATATTTGTTGCTGTAAATAATTAATCGGCCGGTGTAAGCTGTTTAGCTTACACACTGGAAACCCGCCACTTTTCCAATAATCAGGGGAAAGTGCGAGGTTTACAATGGTGTCAGAAATTTAGATTCGAACTTTAAAAGCCCACGCCCAATTCATTTGTTGGCAGCAGATATCACGTCTTGAAAAAAAAAAA
>JAHWFP010121624.1:0-10296 GCA_023313725.1 Lithobius niger
GGAAAAGAACACAAATTCCCACCAACTTCCCAAAAAATAGTAGCGCATGCTGCGTTTCAGCATGCAATTCCCTCCATGCTGTAGTTACGAAGGTTTGTGTGGTTGGAAATTAAGTTTTAACTCGGAATTATGTTGGATTTTGGAGGAGCGACGATCTAATAAACTAAATTTGTGAAGAACGAGAATAAAGGCATTGCATTATCACTAGACCGAGTAGAGATCATGCATGTGAATGAGTACAGTATCGCCGACTTTTCCGTGACGAACTAAACACGCTCCCTCCCTAGACAGAAGTAAGGTTAGAAAATGGGCTAAGTTTTATTAATGCCCAGCCCCAAGTTTTCTAAATTAACTGCTTTGTCGTAGACACATGGGTGTTTAACATGCGACTTACAGCAAGTAATCTTTGCTTCACCACTGTTGCACATTACATGGGCTCTGGACAGTTGTAGTAACTGATATACACTTCTGACAATGTGCCTTCATGTTGAAAATTGCTTCATGGAGTTTTCTTGTAAAAAAAAAATAACAAGCTTGATTATCGGGATCGGTTTGGCATGGAAAATGCCTGAATTGGAATTGGCGTGAAAATTGGTGTCTGATCAGATTGTAAAAACTATTGCATGTTACTTAGCCTTTCCTACCACACAATCCTTCTTAAACTACAGAACTGGAGGCATGCTGAAATGGCAGAGAATCCTACCATTTTATATCCAGGGGAGATTGATTTCCAAGTCCAAATGCAAACTTTTGGTAAATGGTAATGAAAATGGTTATCGAGAATCACTTTGGATATAAATTTAATGTTGTAAGCTTTTAGTCAATTTTGTAGTAAAAAAAAAACAGATTTAAGGGGAGGGCACTAACTCGACTATTTGGTACTTGTAACTTAGAGCATTTTAAGAGTGAGCAGGGCGTTTAATACGAGATTTATGGTATCATGCTCATAAATGACTTGTCCATCTCCTAATGCAGAAGCTTTCGTAGCGGGCGTGTTGCATCTTGGTGGGCTTTGGTTGTCGCATTAGGCCTACTTTTTCTTTGTCAGAGGTTCTGTTATGTTAGATCAGTTGTTTCACCCAGCTTTCACTAGGAAGGGTACAGTTTTTCCGAGCAGCGACTTTCCTAATGCTATGGAAGCTAGTTTAGTCCACTAAAAATCTTGGTGGACAAAAAGGTTATCTTGTACGGTACTACCGTAGCCAAGGTTCAGGCAATTGGTACAGAAAACTTCACTAGACTTAATTGTATGTCAACAAACACATGTGAGATCATGGATTTAAATACTATCATACTAAATCCATGATAGATGAACTTGTATACTACTATCATACTTTGTCTATGGTCAGATGCAGCTATCAGTAGCCTTTAAAGTATTTTCATGTACTATTTAAACAGTGTTTTCCAGTAGGCTTGTGGTGTCTCTGCTCACCATTGGAGGGTACCACCATCCGTCCAATGCGGTGCTTGTTGAGGGAGGGAATTCAAGTTCTTTTAAGTTCTTTTTGTTGAATTCCCTCCCTCAACAAAAAGACCTTAAAATGAAGACCAGTAGAAACTAGACAATTTTTTTTATTTTACTTCATTTTAGGTTCTTTTTGTTGAATTCCATCGTCGTCGCCATTATGTTATAGACTGTGTTAAAATTGTATGATCTATAGATGTAAAGGAAGTGAACCGACTCAGCTTTTGTTGATTGACCGTGTTTCTCGTCAGCTAGATTGTTTTATTCATTTGATCAGCTGATCAGGAGCTGACAATAAGCATCAAATTGCACTTTGGACGGATGGTGGTGCCATTCGACAATGAGCAGAGACAGCAGAAGGCTAACAGTGGGTTAGTTGAAAAACTACGGTCAACAAAAATCCAATTTTAAACAGTTTGCAGTAAGATATTGCCATATTTCCTCAAATGCGTACACAGGCAGTTATTTTCGTGACACAACCCGATGCAAAACAAAGGCCGGACACTTTTTATTTTTGCGTCAGTTAAACCGCGACGTGTATTTAGGGCAAGGCACCTAAAGGTGGGTGAGACATAACTTAGTCGGTCATGAATGATACATTTTCCCGAAAACAGCAATTATTTTCACAAGGCATTCTTAATACACCGATGGCCGGGGGGAAGGGGGGTTAAAAATGTGACCACCAAATTTTTTCGAAGACCCCCTCCCCCAAGACTGGAAAAAAAAACTCGATCCCCCCTACACAAAAAAAATGCGCCATTGAGACTGTCTGCAGATAATTTCCTATAGCCAAGATTACGGCAAAGAATCTGACCATTTTACTTTGAGTTATAGAAATATCGAGTAAACAAATGACGCTCAAACTCAAAAATGTCAATACTCATCACATCAGTATTGCGAATTTTCGATAGGCATTACCCGAAAATAAATATTTTCAGTCCTCCTATCTTCGTCAGGCTGCAAGCAACGTGTGAACTACAGTCTACATAATTGTATGCACTCTTCAGATGGATCGAATTCAATCGAGAACGGTTCAAATTTGACGCGTCTGTGGCCCTCTGTATTTAGGAGGCCCACGCTCATCTCTAAGCTGCGGATGCCATTTAAAGGTAAGTTGTTCTCCAAATCTTCTGCTGACGAGGTATTTAATTGCAGGAAGGGATGGCCCATGGAGATTCATGAGGGGTTCCCCTGCCAATAACTCCTGTTCAATAGCAATTGACTCTAACCCCCTCAAGTGTCTGTCATTTTTGGAATTGGACACTAGGAGGGTTGATGTTTTGTCCCATGCTATCTTGTGAGCAGTGCCCATGTTGTGAATCGCGATGCTGCTGGTAACCACTCAAGTTATGGGTATCCGCCATGTGTTGCTTTACTCTTTCAACTATGCCCTTGCGTGTCTCCCCAATATATACTTTACCGCACTCACCACATGGGACTCGATACACTCCCTCAGGTGTATTGTGGACAGTCTGCAATTCACTTTCCATCTCTTTTTTTTCTCTTGAGACTGGACGTTTTTCGCTACTTCCTGTCGATTCGGTTTGTTTAGCAAGGACCTTAAATTCCTACCATTCCTAAAAAAACGATTCAAAACCCTTCTTTTGGAGCACTTTCTGAATCTTCTCACTCACTCCTCTCAAATAGGTGAGCCCTACTCGTTTGTTCTCGTTTCATTTCTCAGGTCTGGGTTCATCTACGGTGATGTGATCGCGTTTCTCGTCCATCTTTTCAGAGTTTACAATCCCAAAAGCCTTTTTTGTCAATGTGCTTAACATTCCTGGTGGAAAACCCAAATCGATAAACGTCCCTTTCGATGCAAAAAGATGTCGTTGAGCTATCTCAGTGGAGCTACAGTGTCGCACTATATGGCAAAACTCGTTCAAGGCTATGTTGCGCATTTTCACTCATATTCGCTCTCTTGGATGTTAAACTTACTCGCTGATCTCTCTAGCATTTCCAGGATGAGCCTATGGCTCAGACTGGGGAACAGTTTTACTATGTCAAACGACACCATAATCTCGTCATCGCTCAATTTCATATCGCTAATGGTCTCGATTAACTCGTCTGAGTGTTTCAGTCTACTTGTGCTTTGGACATATTTACGCAGACTTCTCGCCAACAACCAGTCCAGACGTTGAGATGGGCCCCCTTTGGCAGAAGTGATGAGGCGGAGTGGACTATTCTCTTTGTCTCTTTACCTGAGCATATATAACAGGCAATCTTTGAGGTAAAGAAGGTCTAAGCTCTTCCAACTCAGTCTTCGTTATTACTCCTTCACGCTTCAGTCTTTCAAGGCTAGTACAAAATCACTCGGAGGTCGAGTACCCATGTTTGGCTCAGTTTCCATGTACATGCCAGAGGTGGAAATTTCGTCAAACACTCGTAAATCATGCTGCTGTGTAGAGAGCACCACTGTGAGATTAGTCTTATCGGCTTTACATACAGTGAGGTTTACATTTTTTCGCTGACTCCTCAGACCTTCAATTTCTTCACGTGTAATGTTGGCTTTGAGTCGCGGTGGTTTCTCCAGAATCTTCTGTTGCAATTTTAGCCTTGTCACTGGGTCGAAGGCGTATCCCTCAAGGAGCAGGTGCATATCCGCTGCCAGATTAGCCATTGCATTAATATCCACTGAAGCTGGAACAGGGATAGATTTGAAATCACGATTCAGGGCTTTCGGTTCATGCACAGAAAGTTCAAATATTATGAATATACATATACATATACATAAGTATGAATATTTTGAGAGGTGTGCGCCAGCGCCATATCAAGAAGCTGGAGGCTTTAGGTGGGCACAGACGTTCCTATGAGTTGGCATTGGATTCTAGAGCTAGTGTTTCTCTAGATGAGGGGGAAAGACCGACGAATGAATTTCCTTTTGTGATTAATGAGTCAGGATTTGAACTTTCTGTGCATGAACTGAAAGCCCTGAATCGTGATTTCAAATTTATCCCTGTTCCAGCTTCAGTGGATATTAACGCAATGGCTAATCTGGCAGCGGATGTGCACCTGCTCCTTAAGGAATACACCTTCGACCCAGTGACAAGGCTAAAATTGCAACAGAAGATTCTGGAGAAACCACTGCGACTCAAAGCCAACATTACACGTGAAGAAATTGAAGCTCTGAGGAGTCTGCGATAAAACGTAAACCTCACTGTATGTAAAGCCGATAAGGCTAATCTCACATTGGTGCTGTCTACACAGCAGCATGATTTACGAGTGTTTGACGAAATTTCCACCTCTGGCATGTACATGGAAACTGAGCCAAACGTGGGTACTCGACCTCTGAGTGATTTTGTGCTTAGCCTTGAAAGACTGAAGCGTGAAGGAGTAATAACGAAGACTGAGGTGGAAGACTGTTATATTCGCTCAGGTAAAGACACATAAAGAGAATAGTCCACTCCGCCTCATCACTTCTGCCAATGGGGGCCCGTCTCAACGTCTGGACTGGTTGTTGGCGAGAAGTCTGCGTAAATATGTCCAAAGCACAAGTAGACTGAAACACTCAGACGAGTTAACCGAGACCATTAGCAAAATGAAATTAAGCGAGGACGAGATTATGGTGTCGTATAGTAAAACTCTTCCCCATGCTGAGCCATCGGCTCATCCTGGCAATGCTAGAGAGAACAGCGAGAAAGTTTAACATCCAAGAGAGTGAATACGAGAGAGATCGCGCTATGTTGAAAGTGCTCCTGGCCAATATTTATGTGGAATTTAAAGGCAAGGTTTTTTGGCAAATTAAGGGAGCCACTATGGGCTTCTAATGTTCGCCCATTTTGGCATAAATGGTGCTTCAACACCTAGATGCGTTCATTGTGGTTTCCGAGGCTGAGCTTAAATTGTGGCGTAGGTTTGTGGACGACGTGTTAGCGATAATCAGAAGAGATGAAATGGAGAGAATGCTTAGGAAACTTAGCGCATGGCGACAAAGAGATTACCTTCACAGGTGAAGAAGAGAAAAATGGTTCCATCTCATTTTTAGACGTGAAGCTCAGCAAGAGAGTAGATGGCGCTGTCCTGTACTAGCCATTTGTGAAACCTACTAATACAGGGAGGGGATTGCCCTACAACTCTAGACACCCCGCTGGCCAAATGCGCAAAATAGCCTTGAACGAGTTTTGCCGTATAGTGCGACACTCTAGCTCCACTGAGATAGCTCGTCTTTTTGCATCGAAAGGGAAGTTTATCGATTTGGGTTTTCCACCAGGAATGTTAAGCACATTGATAAAAAAGGCTTTTGGGATTGTAAACTCTGAAAAGATGGACGAGAAACTCGATCACATCACCGTAGATGAACCCAGACCTGAGAAACGAAATGAGAACAAGCGAGTAGGGCTCACCTATTTGAGAGGAGTGAGTGAGAACATTCAGAAAGTGCTCCAAAAGAAGGGTTTTGAATCGTTTTTTAGGAATGGTAGGAATTTAAAGTCCTTGCTAAACAAACCGAGTCGACAGGAAGTAGTGAAAAATGTCCGGTCTCGAGAAAAAAGAGATGGAAAGTGAATTGCAGACTGTCCACAATACACCTGAGGGAGTGTATCGAGTCCCGTGTGGTGAGTGCGATAAGTATATATTGGGGGGCGTAGTTGACTGCTGAAAATGCTAATTTGGAGTTCCAAAAATGAATATTTCTTCCAGTTTGGTCAGTGGTTTTTTACTCCCCCTCCCCCCCCCCCCCTTGACAGCACCTAAAAAATGTATGACTCCCTTGAGAGGGTCAAAAAATTCATGACTCCCTAATTTCCTCCCCCACCCAAGCAATAAATAATGGCCGATCCCTAATCTAACCTAGGGTGCCTTCAAAAATTAACCTGATTAGATCAAGCAAAACTAACTCGTTTCTTCTACACGTCCCGAATTATTTTTTTTTATTTTTTTTTTTTACCAAAAACCATCACTAGAAATATTTGCCATCGTGTCGGCTCTCATTCCCGTTATAGCAATAAACAATAATACAGTATTATTTTGAACAGCAAGAAGCCTACTACGTAGCCTACTTGCTGTTAAGATTCGGTTGTTTAGTTTACCGCCTGAAGCGTAATTTGAGTGCTATATGTATAGTCAATGATATAAACTTAAGCTAGATCAGAGGATTATTTATGATGCGACGTGTCGCACGACCTATTTAATTAGTCCATGCAACGGCGTGTTCCTTCGCAACCTGTCAATTTTCAAAGGCACCCCTGGTGTGGTTCAGGGACAGCATTGGCTTGTAGCATTCTTCTCACAACTCCATCGTTATATTCTCCGCAAAATGTGCCGAACACGTTTACTCCTTTTCTGCGTCATTCCATCCTAAATTTGCTACTTCTACACTCTGAGGGTTTTTTAGTATTTCTAAGTAGTACATAAAACGACGTACATTGGCTTATCCTTTTCAAATAATTGCCACATTGTGGTACACAGCATCACATTTGTTTGTTTAATTTTAGCGAAAACCGAAACCGAATAAACGGGAAGTGGATATTCTCGCGTTGTCTCGCTGCTGGTCGTGGCGCATGTGCTCTGGCTAAGTTGCCGTTTACTGCTTCCGTAAGCTTCGCCGTAGTTCTCATCGCATACCACCAACAACTGGATTTAAAATGCAATAAAAATGGCGCTGCTCTTCGAATCAAAAGAAACAGCTTTTAGAAAATTGATTTGGACATACTAAACCTACGTTTGCTGTTTTTTGTGAGTCTAATGTCTGTGTACGATGCCCTAGGGGCTTATTTCGTAAGTATAAACCACTGGAATTCCCCTTTAATAACGCCTCTGATATGAGGGATGAAACGTCGTGAATTTTTTTTAATCACTTGCTAATAATGGCTCTTATTTCTACACTTACTGCTGAAGTGCTTATAAGTCTAGTTCCTGAAAAGAAGTTAGCATTTTGAGACTGACTTCTGATTGGTAGTGATCATTTTTACCTAAACGTAATAACATGACTAAATCAGTTTCCAACTGCTTGCAGGTGCCAAGGGTGCGATATGTCAAGCCTTCTGCTCTTCCATCTGTGGAGGTGCCACCTCCGGGAGCATCATATAATCCAGCTTTCGATGATTATCAACAATTAATAGCAAAAGCAGCAGCAGTGGAAATCAAGAAACAAAAAGAGGAAGATCATTTAAATCGGGTGCTTATCCAAAAATTTCCAACAAGAGCTGAAGCACCTACACAGGTGGGTTGTTATGCTTGAACATACTTATCATGTAAATGTTCTGCAGGTACCAAGCTTGAATGCCTTTGTTCCTTAAAAGTCATTGGTAATTGTCTAGCCGTGAAGTAATTTTTTTTAACGTTGCGTTGTCTTTGTTGAACGTTGTGTAAAGCAAAGTGGATGGATGCTAGTTTACACATCAAAATTGTGTTGATGGTGCAGTGTATCATAGAAAGTATATGGTTCAGGTTTGAGACGCGTTTGTATTTGGAATAAACAAACATGGCTTGCAAGGTTTGTTTAACAAAATTTCACTCTTAAAACCATGCTACGTCATAAAGCATTAAAGTGTTCCTTCTAACGTTGTAGCTGTTGCATGGTTCAAAGGGACTTCGATTTGCAAAACATAAGCCAAATATACAGTATGTGTTTGGGACTGTAACTTTCATTCTGTGTGATCTGATTTTGCATATTTTTTTTACAGTGCAATGCCACTTCCAGAAGTGTTTCCACGCTCATTTTAGAACTGCAAGTTCTTTTAGTAGATCAAATGCCTTGTTCTGTTATGCAGTAGGCTAAGCGGGGAGTATGGCCCACATAGGGCCTCCGATTTCCACCCTATTGCAAAGAAACACTGTTTGTTTAATGCAACAAATCTATTTTAAATTTTAATACAGTAAAACTTCAATCATCTGAAGTAATTGGAACTAATGAAGTGTCAGAAACTGGAAATGTTCGAATAATGACTGGAATGTGAATAAAAAAAATAAGCACATACCATAAATCACGTATTAACCCTTTCGGGCCTAAGCGACAATGTATTGTCCGTCTCAAAGCCCGACGAAGGACATATCATCCGCTCAGTTCTAGGAGTGTGCGATGTTAATGTCTTGGGTTGATTAGATTTTGATCGATTTTGGGGAAGAAAATCTCGATTTCAAAATTCAATTTTTTTTCTTGTTCGATTTTGATCCGTTTTGTTTTTCAACTTGCATTACTATGGACTAGCCTTTGAAAAAATATCAAGTTTTAGTAATTACATTCCTGGTCAACTAAATTACTTCAATACGTGTGAACTTGAAGATAAACTTCGAATTGTGGGTTCGTTTATTAGGCAAAACTACATTTTTAATTGCCGATGAAGATATACATTACCTATTTTTCTTAACAGCAGTTTCCCTCCTGTTGGAGCTCTTATCCCTAGAAGTTGTTTTTCTTGCTGTACTCATAGCCCCCTTTAACTGCACATGCACGGGCCTTCTATATAAGCGGTCCGCTCGGGATCCGTCTTTCTTTTTTTTCCTAGGGTAGCCACGCGTGCGGTTGTTCTGAGCTCTCCCTGTGTCTTCTCCAGCGTTCCGGATCATCTTGCTCGAACGGTCTGTGTTGGTTCAGTGTTCCAAGCTTCTTCTATTGGGTGGATTCTTCAGTGGTCCTAAGGACTAACCCTTGGGGGACTGTTCGGTTCTTTGATCCGATTCCTCGTCCGCCCGGCGGACTGTGCCCCGATCCGCACCTCCTTCCAGTCACAGCTGCTGAACCGTCTGCCGGTCCGCTTCCTCTCTTATGTCTCGAGCGCCACGGCCTCTTGGATCCTCCTAAGCGGTTGCGTTTCGCCGGTCGGACCGACCGATCCTCTCTAAACCTGTCCAGGTTTCCTTTTTCGGCGTGGCTTTCTCAATGCTGCGGGTTCCGGCCTTTCTACAACGTTTTCCTGGGACCATGATCCCTATTTGCAACGATACTTTTGAAGCTTTTGGTGCGCGCCTTCATCGCCACCATCTGTGCATTAAGTCTGCGCAGCCTCCTTAGTATACACACCGAATCGCTGACCATCACTTCGTCCTTCCTCTTTAGATCTCGACCACGTCGGACATGCTGTGCATTGCATCTGCAATATAGCCACCATTCCTTTTACCAGGAATAGCGGTCTTTGTCCTCAGTCCCTTTCCACGTCTGTCCGCTTCAGTCCGCCAGGCTACACTATCATTATGTGTAAGCTGTTCAGCCGCTATGCTGTCAGCGGCCAACACGTCTGCCTGCATGTCTCCAGTCTCCTTTCCCATCATGTGTGTTTCCGGCCTACCGACCAAGGACTGGGATTCGCACCCCCATGTCCGGGCCCGGTGCCTCACGGCCTTTCCTAAAGAAGCCTCATCTGTTTGGATCTCGCTTCCCAAGCATTGCCTGCGAGCCGGGCCTTTGTCTCCGATTCCAGACTCACCAGATTTACAGTCAGCAAGTACGGTTTGTCAGCAGTCCTGTGTGCATGATCCGTCTCCACCGGTGTCTACGTTCTAACTAAGTATTCTACCGTTTGATTCTTTGTTTTATTCAGCCGGGCTTACAGGTAGCGACCCCTGGCACTCTGGTCATGTAATAAAACAAAGTAACAAGCAGACTATGAACCACACTGGCACCTTGCGGACCATGCTGATGGAGGCACCACGACATACATGTAAACAACCAAGACTCGAGGTTCGGGTCCAGGCTCAGGGCTGGGCCTGGTTCCTTTTCTTCGTGCCACTTTCAGTTCCTTGTCCTTCAGGTCAAGGTTCTCTCGACCATTCGAGAGTACAACTACTTCCAGCCGGCCGATCCCCTCTCAGGACGATTCCTTTTCCGCAACAGGCAAGCACCTCAGCACCTCAGCCGTCGTAGCGTTCGCCGTTACACCCATAAGAGAAGA
>JAHWFP010121625.1:0-15933 GCA_023313725.1 Lithobius niger
CCCAGTGGTTTCAATTGCACAGCATTTCAATACGAATCGAAGTCTCTCTCCAGTGGTATGACCTACACTACTGGCATTTTACCATTTGCACAAGTCAAGAATTACTGTTTAAATAAAAATTTGACTTAATGGTGAAGAAATTTCTTTCGGGGGGTGGGGAGGGGTGAGGGTGAGGTTTAACCGGTAAAAATGTTTTCAATTCACAGATATTTCTATCCCAAAAAATGTGCGCTCATTTCCATCTGAAGGACAATCGGACATACAACCTGACGAAGAACACTGAGCGCTATACGCCTTTCTTAAAGGAATTCAGCCAACATTGGCTATTCCTTACGAGATATCGTGTCTTTTTGATTTCCTCCATTCTATCGAAACCGAACCTTATATCATCCCAATTCAACCTATTCCTTTTATTGCATTAGCGTTTTTCGGAAATGAGTCAATCACACCCCACTTGGTAAATTTACTTTTCAATTAAAGTTTGTTTGGGCGATCAATTCGCTTCCCCACGACGGAGGGGGGGAGGGGGGAAGGAAACAAGTGCGCTCTAAAAATAAATTTAATTACTTTAAACTCTGAGAATAGGGCACAGTTCGATAGGCATTAGGACCGCGATTAAACTCAATCCTGACAAGCAAGGCAGTTTTGATTAATCTTAAGACGTAATTTGGTGGTTAATTGAAATTGGCAGGCGTTGGCCTCTCGAAACTTATTGATTTTAAGGATGCGGTTCACCGAAACTAATTACGTTAAGACTCTTTAAAGAGGGAATATCACAGCATTCTAAAAAAAAAAAAAAACCAAAAAACACAGAAATGTTCTCAGCGTATGTTTTAAAGGCCAGCCGGGTATAAAAAGCAAGGGATCCGTCCACAAATGGCCACCTGCCTTCAGAAGTGACGGAAAAGCACATGCGAAATTCCGTAAGAAATCGCAATTTACGGAATTAAAAGGCTCCGTAGAGTCCAAAAATGACATCAGAATGTACAACGAACATATCAGCATTTTGTTTTAACCTTTAAGAGTTAATCTCCCATTGTAAATTTGTGCTACGACTGGGAAATACTACACAGCAGTAACGTGCATAGACATCCGCGAATACAGGGGCAACTCTGGAATGGCACAGGCATTAATTTCTGGGGACCTTTTTTTTCCTTCTTTATTTTTTTTTGTTGCTTGTTACTCACTTTTTTTTACCATTTTTTGCTCTTTTCTTGGGCTTCGTAGCTTTCTTTTTGCCATTTTTACGGTTCTCGGCCCTTTTTCCTCGATGCGACCAGCATTCTTCAGTGCAGAGGAGCCAACTATGGCACGGCTTTTTCTTCAAAAAGGGCAAAAAAGGGCATTTTTTCCAAAAGGGCCGGGGCAATGCACCCCCCCCCCCCTCCCCCAGCGACACTGCTACACGGAACACAAATTTCAAAATATCGACCATTATTAATATGAAGCTCCCTCCCACCAGTAGAAGGCACGACAAATCCCTACAATATCGTCTTATGAAGAAACAAGAAACCAACCATAAACGGCTTAGTTTGGTAACACGGCGATGATGCTGATCACAGAGTGAATTGAGTATGAACAAAGGTGGCTTAACAGCAGCGGTTGATGACTTCAACCCATGGGTGGGATTTCCGGTTTTTAACGTAAGACACCAGCACTACACATTTTTAATCAACAAAATTTTGCATATTCATGTTACATTTTCTCCAAAGCTACAGAGGATTGAGTTTTGTAATGCTATCATGCATCGTCTGCCTATACCTTGGACTTTCACTATTAGGTGATCATAGAATCCTATGCAGTAGCAGCCAACAAAACCATTATGTTTAACTTGACTCGTCAGTGATTTGGTGCAATTTTTGTCGTAGTTACATGAAAGTAATTATGAAAGTAGAATGAGATGTCAGCATTTAGTAAGAAACATTTGTTCAGGTGGCTTTGAGCTAAACCCATCTACCCTTACACAATTTTTTCAATATTGTGAGTTAAATTTTTTTTTAATTTAAATATTTTGTTTTCGTTTTGCATTCTTCGTTTCATTCGGCAAAGTATTGTGCTATGTTTTTTTTTTGGATTACTCGTGAACTTTTTAGTTTTTAGTTTGCAATTTTGCCTAAATTATTTTTCTTCTTATAATAATAATAAAGATTTATTTACCAAGAAAAAGGTAAATAGGACTGAGAAGGGATAGCAAGATGCACTAATACCCAACCTAAGATTTTACACAATAATTACAAAAAAAAAGAGCATAAAAAAAAAAAACAACAAATAAAACATAGCAGAAAACGTCAAAAACACTTAAAAAAATTGGACAAGTCAGTCTCTTTAAGGCCTCGTTTAAACAAGGAAAGACTGGAAGAATTTGCCAGCCCGGATGGAAGACTATTCCACGGGTGCACCACACGATTTGCCAAAAAAATATTTTGAACAATTTTTTTTGGTAAGGGCAACTGCAAGTTTGAGATGATGACCTCTAGTGTTTCCACGTATAGTAAAAAAAGAAGATGGTTCAACATCAACCATTCCTTTAAGGATCGAAAAGGTAAGGCAAAGATCAGCATGTAGTCGCCTCAGCTCAAGCGACTCGATGCCAAGTCTATCTAAACGCTGCATATAAGAGAGCCCGCAAAGACCAGTGAGGTATCTAGTGTAAGATCTCTGCACAGACTCAATATGTTTGATGTCCTTTATTAGATGTGGGGGACCAGACTGGGCTGGCATACTCGAGAATTGGACGTATGTACACAATAAATGCACGAACTAAGGTGTGAACATCACCAGACAAAAAAACATCGTCTAATCATATGACATAAACGTTTAGCTTTAGAAACAATTTGATTACAGTGGATAGAAAAGCTGAGATCAGTAGACAAATGGACATCAAGGTCCTTCATTGTGTTCTCAGATTTAAGTTCAGCGTTTTCGAGCATATAGACGGAGAAAGGATTTTTTTTTACCCACACGTAAAGTTTGGCATTTAAGGGTGTTTATTGGGAGCTGCCAGTCCAAAGACCAACCATTTATCAGTGTGAGAGCTGACTGCAGGGAAAGATAATCATCCTCATTCTTTATTTTGCTATAAAGCTTGATGTCATCAGCAAATAAGGCATTTTCATAGTGTCACCAGCAGGGGGGGAGTAGGTCCATAATGTAAATAGTAAAGAGATTATGTGAAGGCAAACCAAGCAGTGCTACATAAAAATACAAGTAACGTTTCTAAAATTATCAATTTTCGTCTTCAGGTTAGCAATAAAATTAAAGCATGGCAAAAGCCACTAAGTCATCCTACATTAAAAGCATGAAACAGTCATGTAAATCGGATAAACACCACCAATTTCTCCCCTCAAAAGAGGCAGAAATGGCAGCCGAAAAGCAACGACCCACCTGCTCCGTTGGGATGCCACGTCGCAAGGCAAGCTGTATGCAAATCGGGGTCACGTGTTTCAAAGGTGTGATGCATTCGTTATGTGGGTTTTACAATATGCCTGGCAAAAGAGTCGAGTTTAAGTGATTTAATTACAGGAAAATATTCTTTTAGAAATATATTATCTGGCACTAAGTGGTTATGTACAAGTGGTGTATGTGTATGGATGACAAGCATTTCAAGATTAATTCTTGCCCTAGTGTATTTTTCTCGAAACAAGATTTGGACCTTGTCCAAGTCGGGGGTGTGGCCTGTTGCGTATTTGTCTGGCGACTTGCCTGCTGAAAGGCAGTGTTGCACTAAAGAATTTTATTCGACTTTTAATTTGAAGTTTGATTTATGGGATGCCATACGTTCCTTAAGTTTTTGAAGGGATTGTCCTACATATGTAGCAGTACAGGTTGGCTCCGTACAGGGAATTCGACAGGGAATACTGCTACATATGTAGGACAATCCCTTCAAAAACTTAAGGAACGTATGACATTCCCTAAAATCCCTGTTTTTGTCAGGCGAAATATCCAACCATCCAACCGTGACTCCAAAATAAAATACGGTACAATGTTCATCCAAAAAGCGTGAAGCTAGCTGTCTGAAATTTGAGGTTGGTTTTCGACCAGAAACGAGGAAATATAATGGTGTATTATAGTGTGTGAATATGATAACTTTGTTGGTAAACTATTATTGTTGGTTCCATTGACACGTGACCTGAGGGCCGCACATTGTTGCAACCGTCGACTGTACAAAGATAGCTTACTGATGTTTTATTGTGTGTCCATACGTGTCGGATTTTTTCGTGGCGCAGTATTAAACGAATGAATGAATGCGTTTAATAGGACCTTGGCCCATAGCCGCGCGTCCTGCTACATCAGCTAAACTTAACCTAAACTGCAATACAAAGCAAACGCCAAAGCAAACTGCAATCGAACCAACTAGGGGTCACATCAACCACAAGGGGGGCGGGAAGTCGAAAATAGAAACACAGGAAGTGGAAGACGGAACAGGAAACTCAAACACGAACAGCCAGCTTCTTTACATATGCCACCACATATGCCCTTAGCCTGGCCCGCGACGCTGCAGAGTGGTGAAGAGAGAGTAAACCACCTAAACACCGATTCGGATGAAGAAAGCCCTCCAAGGCAGCTCGGAAGCAGAGTAGACCCGTGCAATCAAGGAGCAAATGTTCCGGTGTCTGCGGGAGACCACACCAAGGACATCCGTCAGACACAGACCACCCCATCCTGTGCCGATGGGCCGCAAGAAAAGAGTGATCCGTGCGGAGACGGGAAAGAACGCTGCACGCCGGCAGCGAGAACCCGTCAAGAGGAGACACAAAAGAACAGCGAGGCTGAAGAGCGTATAAAACACGACCCGTGGCGGTTGCAGCCCACTCTCTGGATCTCGGGTGGGAGACCGGGATAATTGGATCTTCGCTTGATGACACATGCCTCCGCTCACGGAACAGGAACGGAAGGTGATAATCTAAGACCGCCCTCACAAAAGACCTGTAAACAGCACGGAGGGGACCCCGCTTCACACCCCGCATGCGCGAGAGCCTTTTGAGCACCGCACAGCGGGACTGCAGTCTCTCACGCAGAGAGGCAACATGCATGTTCCACTCAAGCCTTTCATCAAAGATGACTCCGAGGTATCTGACCGACAAAGCCTGAGTAACAGTGGTACTCCCAACAGATATCGACAAGGCGATGAGTCGCCGAGAACAAGACCTACAAAAAACAACAAGCTCCGTCTTCGCTGGGGCCAGGAGAAGGCCGCGAACAGAAAGGTGCACAGAGGTATGCGCGACCGCAGCCTCTGCTCTCTGACAGCACAGAGCCGGATCATCGCCTGCAAACCAAAGAGCAACGTCGTCAGCATAGCACTACGTTGTTCATGGCGCCGACCTCCATCAAAACATCGTTAATTGCCACAGCAAAGAGGAGTGGGCTGAGGCAACTGCCTTGCGGGAGTCCTTTGCTAGAACTCGCTACCGCAGACAAAAGCCCTGAACGCGAGTGGCAAAACTGCGAACCCCCAGGAGAGCGGAGATCGCCTCAACAAGGCCATGGCCCACTCCCATCGTGACCAGACCATGCCGCACCGAGTCTACGTCAACCGTATCATAGGCGGCCGTGATGTCAAGGAAAACAGCGCCACACAAAGACCTTGGGACCACGCCTCATAAATGCCCGACAGCAGATACATAACCGCATCCTGAGCATTATGCCCAGTCCTGTATCCAAATTGAGTTTGTGCTAGGCAGTCAAAGTATTCAAGGCGACATTCCAGCCTTTTCACAAGCATCCGCTCGTAGACCTTACGCAAATTTGACAGCAGAGAGATCGGTCTATAACTCGCAACGAGTGACCTTGGGGACCCTTGCTTGTGAAGGGGAACCAGGATGGTTAAGAGCCACGTGGCCGGAACCAGGCCGCTGCAAAAGACCTTACGAAAGAGAGCGACAGCTTCACCGACTGCGGCAGAGTCAAGACCACGCAGCGCTTTGTAAGAGACGCCGTCACTCCCTGGGGCACTGCTATCTCGAAATTTACCAAGTGCAGAAGAAAACTCAAACACACTGGAAGGCTGGTCAGATGGAGACCCATCCACAGTGCAATGCCCTGCCACAGGAGGCGGAGCACCCGCTGAGAGAGCGTACACGCTAGCAAAACGGTCGCAAAAGGCGTCGGCCATGGCTTCCCCTCGCAGGACAGCATTCGAGCCAGTGCTCGGATCGTGCACCCACATTTGCGATGGCTGCTTGGAAATGCGAGCCATGATGCGCCACGCAAGAGTAAGCGAAGAAGCAGAGCAAGCCTGACCACATACCCTATCGGGGTACTCATCATGCTCCCGACGTATAATGAAAGCGAATTCCTTAACAGTCCCTCGATACGCTAGCCAGGTCATATCACACGGCCTCCTTTTCCAACGCCTAAATGCCTGACGACGATCGCGAATGGCACACGAACAGAGTGTGGTCCTCCAGTCTGATTGAGCCCTGGACGAAGCCCCACGCTGACAACTTCTGCTCCGACTCAAAACATCAACTTTGCTCGCAGCAGGCCAGTCCTCCATAATTCCACTAGACACCTGAGGTCTCCTCCTCGTACAAGCACGCCTATTCACACTTGCCGATGCCAGGGGCTGCAGGACCACTGGAAAGTGGTCACTGCCACGCTGATCATCAGACACAATGCAACGGAAAAACTTCTCAATCTCCGGGAACAAAGGAAGAAGTCCAGCACAGATTCCTGCACAGTACCCCGCTGCCACCGACAGAAGGTCGGCGTCCCATCATGTACGACTCGCAAGCCACTAAGATCGATGGCCTGGCTCAACCAACGCCCACTGGTGACCACCCGAACAGATCCCCAGTCAAAGTGGTGTGCATTGAAATCACCGCACACTATGAGCGGGTGCTGGAACTGGCGAAACCAAGCGTCCCACTCAGCAGCAGAACGAGACTGCTTGGCATGAACCACTACAACGGTTACCCAACACGCAAACATAAACACCTTGATTGCACACGCATCCATGCCAGGAAGCACAACAGACACTGGGCACAGAATGTAAGGAACTGCCCAATTTACAAAAAGACCGACATCCCTCCCATTCGAAATGAAGTCACACCGCAAATCAGATGCCCCGCCGAAGTGTTTAGGTTAGTCTCTTGAACTCCCACCACATGCACTCGTCGCAAG
The DNA here is from genome assembly GCA_023313725.1 of Lithobius niger. NCBI lineage: Eukaryota > Metazoa > Arthropoda > Chilopoda > Lithobiomorpha > Lithobiidae > Lithobius > Lithobius niger. The sequence goes on from JAHWFP010121625.1 coordinate 7,126, forward strand.
AGCTCCTCAATCTCATGCTGCTTACTTGCTAAACTCCTGGCATTCCAGGACGCGATTAAATAGGCTGTATGACTAAAAACGAAAAAGAACTATGAAGCCACATGAACACACAATACCAACATAAACCAAACACTTATTTATCCCCTAACCCACCCCATCTCCTTCCTCCACTCCCCCACTTCCCTCATGCACAACTGCACTTCTTCCTCATTCTCATCCAATGCAGGCACTGGAGCAACGTGGCCAGGGGCGTCCAATGCATCAGATGACACACCAACAACACAGGGAACAGAACAATCTTCAACTCCAACATCCGGTGCAACAACAGGCGTGGACTCAATGGGCTGCTCCACAATCGTACCGAGCACAGCAAATTTATTCACAACTTTTACATCCCGACCAACCAATTGCGTCGGCCGGATGCGCGCAACCCTTCTGCGCTTGGCAGGCTGAAACACAAGAGGGCAACGAATACGTAATGACCACGCTACTTCGTCTGCCCACCAAATTCATTGTCAGACGGAGACCTCATTAGTATTTTATTGGGCATGACTGATTGATAATGTATTTAAGGAGCTCAGACCAACCCTGGGCATCAGCCCTACCTTCCAACTAACCTTACACCAAAAACAACAAAAAACTAAATCACTTGCAAATAATACACTCAAAAGCCAGAAGCTAGAGCGGCCAGTTGCAGCCCAGAAAAGAATCACACGCTTTAGGCTTTTCATAGAGCATGGTGCCAAATCCCCCAGAAGTGACTGAGCATCCACCACATGCGTACCTAGAAACTCGACTCTTTGTGCACTACACATTCTGCAGTAAACCAATAAATGCTGGATTGTTTCATCATTCTGCCCGCAGCAGCACAATGGGGACCCCCTATTATCACACTTTGCAACCAAGCAGTTTAGCAGCATATGGTCCAACTGAAGCCTGGTCACCAACAGTACTGCTTTCTGGGACAGGCGATGTTACTCCGTCGGGTAACCAATTGAAGGATAAACCTTGTAGAAATGAAACGTCACACCTTCTTCAAGCGAACCGTCTCCCCATTTCCCCAAGACCCAAGTACTTGCGGCCGACTTCATATCACCTAGGCCATGAACAATGCTTCCAGACACACAGGTCTTCTCCAAAATCTTCATAGACAGCTAGTTCCCCAACTCATTGCCGCTAACCCTTACATGCCCTGCAAACCATTTCAGAAGAACAGTTCTACTGCTCAACCTGAAATAATAAAGTTTAACACAGATGTTCACAACCATAGGAAGCATAAAGACCTGGCCTTACAATGCCGCAGAAGTTAGAATGGCTGACTGAGAGGCCATCCACAGAACCAACCGTTGAAATTGAATCACCTCTCACACTTCCAGCACAGTTGCAATTGCTGCCAGCTGCGCTAGCAGACTCGAAGGTATCACCACCACCTGGAAACTAAATCTCCTCTTCAGCTGAGGGAGTCAGACCCCTGTGCCAGGTTTCTGTGTACTGTGCTGAGGGTACACGGAGGTTCCTTACGTCGCTTTATTTTACATCGCTTTACCTTACCTTTACCTTACCTTTAGGAGACGCGTGGTTACAGGGACATTCAAGTTGGAGTGAGTTAAAACGACAACGGGTACACGGTAGTTCCTGCTAAGTCGATTTAGCAACACGTTAACCTAAACCCCCATCAACCATCGACGCTTCTCTATTCCCATGTTCCCATTCAGCTACGTGGGCTATCGGCTTCGTTTTAATGAAGTGGCAGGTTCCGCCCTAGTTTCATGATTTTACCTGCACTCGTTTCAATCAATCAGAGGAAACCATGCAGTTCTTGCACGACGTAGAAAATGGGTTATAGATGGTACACCTAGGTTATTACTTCAACTCTTTACGTCGACGTAACGAGATGGTTTGAAATAAAGCGACTTGAAAGTGGTTTTAGGGCGTTCTTAAAGTTCTCTAAGCACTACACCGACGTAAGTAAAGTCGACCTAAAGTAAAGGGAAGTAAGAAACCTCCATGTACCCTCGGTCTCTATGACTCTCCACTAAAGGCACACTGCAGACGCCCACACACAAACCCTGCTACATTGCACTCAAGATCCATTGGGAGATCGGACTCCACACTGACCATACTAAAAAGCGTAGAAAATTTGCCTCGCTGTAATACCTTATAGCACGTTCTGCCGACGCCAGCTCATGAAGTTTACTGTACTGTGCGTCAAGTAGACCACAGAGGATCATCACAACCCTACCAACCATCCTATGAACGAACGGAGTAAAATAAACCAAGCTTTAAATTCCAATGGCTAATCTCAGATTCAATGGGCAAGGCGTGAATTGACGAAGACCGTATCGCACCCGTGTTAAAGCTAAAAGGTCCGTTGCCCATTTGGCTTTTCGTACTGAATAAGGCTAAAGCTGCTGAAAGACAGCTGCAGACAAACCAACTTCCAACAGAAAAACTTGCACTGAATGAAGCAAGCAAAATTCAGCGCGTTTGCAAGGAGTACAGAACACCAACTTGGTGTGTCAAACCATGTTTAACTCGTTCGATGTTTAAGGTATGGTTTCCCTGAACCAAAGTCTAAACAGCAAAGGAACACGAATAAGCCATCCTGCAAGGTTTCAAAAACCGATTGCTGCGTATGTGTTTAGTTCACGTGAAACCTTACTGCTGTCCTCAACCATTGTAACCACCAACAAGGCAAGTATTAGAAAAGGTGAACCAACAATTATTTACATCTTTAAAAACGTACGATGTACCTCTACTCCTCTTGAAACAAGGCACCTGCAATGATGAGAGCAAAGCCAAACTGCGCTTCCGTTAGGCCTATTTTCATCGCTGTATATAACTTGATTCTATGACCCTCAAATACGCGTCCTACTCATCACGTCAAAGTTCGATCAGTCAAACTTAGAAAGAAAGTTTGCCTGAACAAACTTTGGCCTTCCAAAACAAACTCCTCCCTCCCCCCTGCAAAAACAAAAAAAAAAACCACATAAAACCGACGACATGTTTTGCAAGTATCTGAAACACAACTTATGGATCTCAGAAACAGTAGGAAATCAAAACAATTAACGATTAACAATGCTTTTGCTCTTTTCACCTTGTTTTCGGGCCAGCCATTACACCTAAAGTGTGCGCGGCCTATCTTGAGTTCTTGCACAACGAAGACAGATAATCGATTGTACGTTTTTGGTACCAGCGTGCCCTGTTGATATCCAAAATGGTTGCAAAAACAATGGCAGCCGTCGATTAAAGCCGCTCCCTCCAGGAAGACGTAGTCGCTCGTAAAATACTTCCAGGACTCAAGATACGCCGCGCATACAATAAGTATATATGACAATAATAATTATTTGTAGAAATTTACGTACTGTTGTCATGCTTTGTGAGGTTTTGTTTTGTCAGGGAACAACTCCTAACATGTGCAAGTCCAGTTTGGTTCCCTTATCTTCTATTGGATATGGTTCACGTTGGTTCGGCGCAGATACTTCACCAAGGCTCTTGACAGAACCAGGCCCCTTTCCGAAAAGGACATTTGGTCTGGGGCCACTTTATAACTCCGTAGACTCGAACAGATAGCAGATTGACATTTAACTTGTTCAGTTTTGCACGGATTATGTAAGTGTTTTGACGTATGTAATGATAACAGAACAGGACTTGAGGTCACGTATGGAAACTGGCTGTAGCAGGTTCTAGATTCGAGCTAATTATGACGTATAAGCTTCTGCGAGGCTTGATAACGGTTGACCTTCCATTCTTTGATCCGGCTCCTAGTTTACATTACACTCGTGGGCACCCTTGCAAGCTTCCTACCAAAGGTGCGAAACTTGATTGTAGAAAACAATTTTTTCTCAGTCCGCATTGTTCCCGTTTGGAATGCGCTTCGTGCTAGTATAGTGGGCATGGATTCTGAGGCAAAATTTAGGAGAGAACTGCTTACTGAAGACCTCAGTAAATTTATTAAAAGACCATTATGACCCCCGCCTCCGAGCACTAGTACGGTATTGGTATCCTGTGGCCCACCCATCAATCGAGTATGTGGTGAATAGATTTTTTTTTAAACTTTATGTATATTTTTTTTAAACATTTGATTATGACAAATCCCATTATGAGGATGCATTTGTTTTTTACTTTTTAAAATCAACATACAATTTTAGCAAGTTTACAACGATTAAAAAAATTATTATTATTAGCTTCATTATTATTAGCTAAAAATTAGCTTCATTAGCCTATTTAAACATTCCCTTGTCTGCACCTTGGCCGTCCTTCCCCTGAAAAATCTACGCGTTTGGCGATGCCGTCGGGCAGGTCTAACCTTAGTGGTAAGGCATTCGTGTTATCCACCCCCACCATCGTCTATTCCACATTCCCGGCCATTGTTTTATTTCATTTTTAAAAGTTTATCATATTGTTGAAATTCAATATAAGTAATTTCTTATTTTTTAAAGACGTTAATTTTACAGAAAATGCCGTATAATTTGTGGCTGGCTGTTAGCAACCCCCCGGCCCTTGCCAGACCCGTTGCTATTGCGATAAACTTTGATTTATTATTATTATAGTTTTAACTGATGGATATGATTCTTCTCCAACCGCATTGTGGTAGCTTGGAATGCTCCATCGTCGAACATTGTGATGTCAAATTCACTGTCAGTTTTCAATTTTGACTTTCAACATGTCAGTTGTCCCACTTTTTGCACCAAGGTACCCTTCAATAATCATACAGTATATACTTCTTTCCTCCGACTTCATTTATTTGTAATATTCCTCACTCTATTTGGAACAAATTTTATCTACCTAATTGTGTATTGTCAAATAAATTGTAAATTAGGTTATATTTGATAGTAAATTATTTTCTTCTTCTTTTTTTGTATTGTTAATTTGAGGTTATTGTTATTATTGTGTTGTGAAATTTGTTAATATAATAGTAATAATAATAATAATAATATTTGTTGCGATAGCAACGGGTCTGGCAAGGACTGGGGAGTCACTAACAGCCAGCCACAATTACATGTAAATTCAGTGTACATAAAACGGCCAAGGAATGATGATGGTAAGAGGTTTGGGGACCCGAATGCCTGACCACCAAGGTTAGACCTGCCAGGGACTCAAAGGCCCCCGATGGCATCGCCAAACGTGCAGGACATGGGAAGGGGGTAAAAAGTGTTAAAAATCCTAAAATGATGCTGTACAATTAAAAAGTATAAACGGTGCTAAAAAAATTGTATGCTACGGTGAGTACTAAAAATTAAGCACCCAGATAGTGGGATTTGTCATCACTTTAAAAAATTAATAAATAAAAAAAATATATATATAAAAATCAAAGGTCAACCTGACAGAATAGGGTGGCTGGACTACCACAAGCGGACTACATGCCGTTAAAAATTTTTAAAAATGGTATATTTTAAGAAGACGGAAGGGCTTGGGACCACGAAGACAGTTCTCAAAGGAAAGAAGTGGGGGGGGGGGGGGGAGAAAAAATACTGGTCAGGTATTAGTTGAATGTTGGTCAATAAAGCTTGTCTTGTCGTATTTTATCTCATGAATTAAAAAAAAACAGCTACGAAAGCCCCCTTCCTTAAAGTTTTTGAGCTAATTCTCTCAACAATGTGACGAACATTTAATTCTCCGTATATTACAACGAACCTCATGAAAATTACAAATTACAAGAGGAATACATTTTATCTTGGTTCGAAGTGTTTTTTTAGCGAGCGGTAACCACTTCCGGTTGTCTGCCCGATGAAACCCCTAGACGTAGTAGAATTTGTAATACTGATTAACTGTATTACGAGCCTTCTACGTTGATAAGACGGATTGAAGTCGGGTTCCGACATTTTAACAGGTTTAGCAAGAATACCAATTTTAACTAGAAAACATGGCTAGGGTCAGTGGTAGGGTCAAGCATTGACAAAAGTATGGCATGAGTTCAATCTGATGACTATACGGATGATAGGCGTTCATTCAGGACATGTTGGAGCGTAGTGCCTTATGTATTAAATAAATACAGATGCAAACCTATTTACCGTTGCCTTTTGGACTTATTATCTGTCAGACTGCCTGAGTGTGGAATCGAACCCACGACTTTTGAAATCAAAGGCCGAGGTCCTACCGCTGAGCCATACTGACACGGCGATTGGGAAAGTGTATGTTTACATGTATATGTGTGCGTGTTAAATGCTACCTATGGACGTTTCCTTTTGTCAGGCTGCCTGAGCGGGGAATCGAACCCACGACCTTTGAAATCAAAGGCCGCGGTCCTACCACTGAGCCATAGCTAGTTAGTTAGTTAGTTGTAATAGTGGTGGGTTCCTTATGTAGTGACTCATAGGGGTTTCTTTGTGGCATCATCACGCCAAAACCACTGAACCAAATTTGGTGAAATTTTGTATGCTATAAATTCAATGGTCGACTCTCGATTGCAAAAAATAATTGAATTTACTTCTTTTGATTCAACGATATTTACAAACATGAATTTTTGCAACGAGACGTCGAACAAACGAATTTGTCCCACAAGCCGGCAAAGAGCGTCTCCGCCGCTTGTAGCAATCTTTTGAGCGTGTCTGTCCTTTAGTGCCAAAACGTTCTAATATAGTCCGTTTTCGTGCCACTCAATCGGATACAATTGTATACGCAAGAATGGAATGTCAGTTCTTATGGTAAGCTCGTTGCTTTATTTGGCGTTCGATGGCTTGGCCAATGTTTTCAAACTCTCCTTGCTTCTCGAATGCGGTAATTACCCTTAATTGCAGGTAATTGGATAATGACTGTTATTACGTGTTCGAATGGAACGCTACCGCCAAACCTTACAATGCTGACCAAGAACAACCCGGAGAGTGTATGGTTTTTTTTAGATCGAAAATCGGGTTTGGGCCGGAAATTACGGGAAACGTATCGATAATTGTTAGAAACCAATTGTTAGGGGAACCAATTGTTAGAAATAGTTTTGTGGTGTGCGTTAGTTGTAATAGTGGTGAGTTTATTTGTTTTTTTAAGTGCACGAATCAAAACTGTGTTATCTGCCCCATGACGATGAGAGGGAAATTTATCTGGGAAATCCAATTAAGTGGGGGGGGGGGGGGAAGAAATGAGGCTTAATGGCGCGTCGCCAGCTAGGTCATTAGCGCCAACCTCAGTCCGGGTTGCCACTGCACCACACATTACAGAGATAACATACAAACCCCCAATCTAAATCTTGTCATACATCTGTACCTCCTGCAAAAATTGAAACACTACGGACAGGAGGAAAATCCAAGTGGACGGGAACTTTGGCATGTCACTATCGACATGAGCATGAGCATGAAACAAGGGTTCAAAGGGTTATTTAGCCAGTGTTAACCGCCTCCCGTCAGCTGCCATAAGGCAAACACAAAGCATGCAACAGTCTTCAGTATTAACAATTGAGGTTCACCAACCTCAACCGCATCACCAATCAACAAAAAATGTATTTCGTAGTTAGGAATAAAAAAAAGGCGAGCCGAGAAAAAAATTGTCCAGGCTTCAGAACCAAAATTAAAAGGGAGAGAGTGGAAGGGAGGCAGGGGAAAGGAGGGCCGGGGAAATGAAAAAGGTAAGGGAGGGATGGGAAGGAAGGAAGGACAGAGTGGGGGACGGGAAGGAAAGAGTGGGGGAAGGGAGAGAGGGGAGGGAGGATCCATAATGTAGGTGCAACTGCTCCTCCCACCTCGGGGAATTGCCCTTCCCCTCCCCCAAAAAATCTCACGCTTCGCTCCTGTACGTCAACATGTAATGGTAGCCACCATAGTTTTTATAGTTTTTTTTTTGGGGGGGGGAGGGGTGGGAGGGGGTGTCAAAAAATAATAGCAGTGAAAAAAAAACTAATTAATATTAGCTTAAACATTACTATTAATGGTCAGGGTATTTTTTGTTAATATTTGTTAAAACCGTTTTGCAATAATTACATATTTTTACATTTTAAGTTTTATTTGCAAAAACAAACACACACTCATACAAATATCAGACAAATATTCCAGTAAAACTGTCGGCTGCCACCAGGATGCATTTTGTGGAGTTGTTTACGGAACTTCCAGCACATTGTACATTCGGGAATGGAAGTGTGCGACACTGCACCTCATCTAAGAGGACTCTTCCTTAGATCAATACGCTCTTAACGCTCTGAATTCGTTGTAGGAAAAGAAACACTCGAGCCGAGGAAGGACCCACGTGCATAGGCAACGTTGGTTAAAAAAAGAAAAGCTTTTCTTTCTCCACTTTTATTTTTTTTCCCCAACCTTTTTTTTTTTTTGTTTGGTTAAATTTCCACGTGCGTGGAAAAAGACAAGAAGCCGTTTGGTTGGCTTGAAAGACCCTTAATGGGTCGTAAGGAGACGGGCGCCCTCCCTCGTCGGAAGCAAGAAGCGCTTCATTACCGAAAAGGAGACTGGTTCCTCTCGGCGGTCGAGTCCCGCACGCAGTTGCTTGGGCGTAACGTTACATGGGCCGGTCGCAAATGACGTCATGTTATCATGTACGGGAAAAGAGTCAGGCCGACACTGAATTTCAAATTGGGATTGTTCAGGTTTTTGGAGTTTTATTTTCGCTACAGTTTACAACGACAGCAGTGGCAAAAGATGAACCTCACACCACTAGAGATTATGGTGGGTAAGGGTGGTACAAAAACAAACGACACTTCTTAGAACGTAAGAATTAAAAAAAAAAAACAGTAATTAATGTGGAAAACAGGGTTTCCAGAATCAAACAAAGCACGATTAAGAACAAATTAATAAGAAACACAAAGGGGTGGGGGGGTGGCGGGTACGATTACTAGAAAACAATGTAACCAAACAACGTCAGTGTTAA
>JAHWFP010121629.1:0-13768 GCA_023313725.1 Lithobius niger
TTTTTTTTCACACCGGCAACATCCCTGAAATTGTAGCTTAACACCACCTATCGGCGGAAATGTCAAAACCTCAAGACGTGTTGGTTCTCTTAAAGAGAGAAAAATGTTTTAAACGTATATTTTTGTATAATGCGCAAGTTTAAATCATCCATCGAAATTTTCCTCAAAATCCATGGAGAAGATTACGAAAGAAAAAATAAATTTTTGCTTACCGATCGTACAGACATCTTTCATGCACTTCATGATACGAAAGACTAAAAGTTAGATGAATTTCTTAATTACGTTTGTTCATCCGCGTGACGCGTTCTCACGGCCAACATCCGGTGTTGAATTCACACGAGCGCGAATTTTTTTTCCCGATTTTTTTTTTTGGCAAATGTATTTTTTATTATTATTGCCTAATGATCAACATTATCGCAAGTTTCTCTTCAGCAAATTAGGTAGACCTTGAAATAGTGAGTAGCTCGTAAGAATTTCAAGGTCATTAACAGCTCTGTTGTCCGAAGTGACGCTCACTAGCGATACCAGTGCGTTTCTTTTACTGACAACGCTAAAGCTATTCGTTAAATGACTTGTTTCTTTTTCCTATTGTTTAGTTACGATTTGCAGCGCTGCATTGTAGCGGAATTGTCTCTTTTCCTCGTTCGCACAGTGCTAGATGCAGTTGCAGCAACGAGATAGACGCTAGCTCGTCTGCGGATACAAGATGGACGCTCCCCACCGATAAAAAATTTGATCGCCCAATACAAGTACATTAGCGTTTTTTATGTTTACCGCTACAATTAATTAAATGTTTCTTAGGAGGGTACAAACAATTGATGTGGGAGTGTGGTTTTTTTTGATAACATTTTATTAGAAAAAATTTTTTAATATGTGGGCGATGGCTTTTGTTTTTTTTTGTTTACCATCCAAACCAATCCATTATCTTACATTTCGTTGTGGAGTACAACGCAGATTTTATGGCATGCCGTCATATTTGTTATTAATCATTTTTCATTATCAGCCTGATCATCCGTTAACGGATATACATGGTCGATACGGAAAATTAAATTCCGAAAATGAAAAATGTTCACGGAAAACATTTTTTATTATGGGAACTTAATTTTCATTTTCAGTCGTTGAATTTGCAAAAATTAAAATTTCCGTGGAGGCAGGAAACCGAATTCTCGTTAACGAAAAATATCTGTGTGTCCAGATGTAAATGTTGCTAACAGGATAAAAGTGTTTTGTAGCTCCAAGTTTTTAGTTGTGGCGATCATGTACATGGAGCAACGGAGTGATATGGTCATCGGCTCCAGGAAATATTTGGTGAAAGAGTTGATGAGTGATCGATAATTTTTTTTTAAGAATGTGGCTTACAAAAACGTTCCATGCGCCAAGAAAAAAAAAACCCACTCGTGCAATTCCAAGAACCACTGTGACATATGTTGTGGAAACATATGGCATGGATTCAGGTGTGCCACACCCAAAGGTGTGCAATGCACGGACAGAGTGACAGCTACATATAAGAGCAGATGGTGGAATAATAGGCAGCGAACTGCAAGTGGGACGCTAGGTGTGCAATGTGCATACCACCACAGGTCATCATGTGGGAAGCAGGGCCACTGGTGATAACACCTATAGTGTTAGTCATTAACAAAGGTTCATCATACTCACGACACCACCCTCCCCCTTCCTAAATAGAAAGAGTGAGCAACTCGATAAATCTACATTATACACCAAAGTCTCATAGCAGAAACGAAGACATTACTTTACATTATCTTTTCTGAGCTTACGAAGACGACCCTCGAAAGCGGAACATTGAAAACGTGCAGTGTGTCCATTCTTTGGCATTAAGTTGAAACTGGAACGTTGTTGCCTTGAAAAGAAGTTAAAATTATTTATCTAGACACACGCTAGTGTGTCGCGCCAAGTTAGGCAACAAACATCACAACAAACATCACATCGATTAAATTGTCGAGGTTGTAAACCATTGTAGCGCGACGCCATAGCGACAGTGTCTTATATCCTGAAGCATAGTTGGGCACATTTCAGGTACTTGGGGAAAATAATAATGCGGTACAAAAGCTTAAATTGTGTTGAAATCGAGAGCAATGACCCACCTGGCAAAAATTAACTCGTGTAGGAATGCCAGCTAAGCTGCTTTCAATGCAAAATCTGACCCTCAATAACGTTGAAAATGTGTTACTACTAGAGCTAGCTAGTCCGCTCATCCCCATGTTAAATCCCATAGGGTGATTATTCATCGATACCGAGATAACGGGAAGGCCTCCAGCTATGAAATTGGATGAATGGCTGCAGTACGATACAAACTGTGTACCTTTTATGGTTTGGTGCCTGGGGGCGTAACAAGGATGGCGTGGGAGGGCGCGTGAGTACGCATATATTGTTATAACCATCGTTAGTATTGTCAGCATCGTCTCTCATTGGACGGTCAAAGTCCGGACAATGACAACGTGTATACTGACGTGCGTGCCTAGACACACACTAATGTATCACGATAAATCTAAACAACGTTCCAAAGAAATTGTATTCACGTCCAATTCACGAAAAAGAAACCAACTGTAAAAACAAAGCAAAATAAACAAAGGCAAAAACTGGTAAAGAGGCCACCAAGTTGAGAGTGGTTCGGCCCTTCAAAGAAGTGATATCAACACTCCAAAACTAATTAAATAAAACAAATTACAACAAAATTAAAACCAAACCAAAAACCTATAAAGAGGTGACTAAGTCGAGAATGGTTCGGCCTATAGGCAAAAGGTAGCAAATTGATGAAATCCAATTTCTTGTTGACGTGGCACTTTTATTACACATTTGCACGGTAGTGGAGTTGTGTCAATACACAATTTAAAAAAAACCAAAGGAGTGATATCATATTAAAAACCAAAACTGGTAAAAGGGGCCGCCAAGTTCCGAATGGTTCGGCCCTTCAATGGAGTGATATCAACACACCAAAACTTTTGGATCACTTACACAATAACTAAACACAAGAAGTGCGGTAAGAATACGTTACTTACGTTCGATAGAACAATTTAATTACTGCATCACCAAAACACGACACGGAGATCACCATTGTTTTGCTGGAACGCTCAGAAATTAATGCCGACAGATGTCACTTTTCGATTTCGACTCGCAGCCGATTGAGATAGCTGTATTGACTGTGAGGAGCTCAAGCGTCTGACGGCCTTAGCTGGCCGGCAGTGTAGTGGCCAGCTAAGGTCGTCAGACCCTTGAGCTGCTCACAGTCAATACAGCTATCTCAATCGGCTACGAGTTGAAATCGAAGAGATCCGCCTGTCGGCATTAATTTCTGCGCGTTCCAGCAAAACAATGGCGATCTCCGTGTCGTGTTTTCTTACCGCACTTCTTACCGCACTTCTTGTGTTTAGTTATTGTGTAAGTGATCCAAAAGTCAAACATGCATGTCTAAATGGAGGTAATTTGCCCTTTAACTGAACTTACAGGGTAATTTTTTTTTGAGAGGATGGGAGGAAAGGAAAAGGGGGAGGGAATGTAGAGGATGGGAGCAAAAGGGGCGTATTCCAAGAAGCAAAATTGCCTCTCGCATTCAACGTTGGTACAACCGAGAACCGGGAAACAACCACGGACGAAACATAACCCCGGGCGAAGCCGGGTACAACCACTAGCATGAACATAAATGAAGAGCTCTGTACAAGTTATGACCTCCTCTTCTGTGTACATAAAACGGAAATTTGTAACACGTCCCCCCCCCTTCCATCAACAGGTTAACTGAACTACTAATTCATTACATTCTTCTGTTATCATTTTTTAATTCCACACACCCTTATACAACATACATCCCTTCCCCCCCCCCCCCAAAAAAAAGAAAAAATTACACGTACAATACGGAAAATACGGATTATCTGGGGAACACGAAGACAACAAGCAGAAATCAAGAATATCATGGAATGAACGAATGCGTGGAAAATACAAAATGTGCGACCGCCTGCCAAAATCACGTATTATTCTTAGTACGTAAGCATACATCTTTAATGGATACATAACACTTAATTAATTTTTAGCGGCCTTTGAAACCCCCAAAGTTACAAGCAGGTAGAATAATTAATACGTCTCCATAAAATTCTGTGTGTTAATACGATTACCAATAAAACCAACGTTTATTAGTGAACTGTAGATTACGCCAAATCACCTGGAGAGAGAGCAGCGGCCATTTTTTCCAGCCCAGTTAGTAGCTCTTTGTGTACCAATCCGCAAGAGGGGGCTCTTTCTTTGCTAGTCTAGCGCTAGTGACGTTGTATTAGCAAACTGCTGCAGCTGCTGCACTGCCGCAAGAAAAAGGAATGCACGGTACTCATTGACCATCCGACTTAGCTAGCTAGCGATTCGGAAGACCATCGTACCACCTTGGAGGAATTACATAACTTAGTAACGGGAATGGCATTTTCGCACACAAAGCAATGATTAGCGGGAAAGAGTGTGACGCATTAGCAAGCCGTGATTACGTAGGAGAAAACAAAAACCCGGCTATACACATAAGACTTAAAGATGCCTATAGGGCAGTAACACAACGTAGTATTATTGTATATGACTCTATGCTGGAGCCAGTAACAGAGTTAGCTGCAAGGGGCACTGGAGGGGGAAAAGAAGGGCCGTCTTACTGAAGCCAATGATGTTAGAGCGGATTTCTTACGCCTATAACGCGCGATTTTTGTCGATTTGTTGGCAGTTGCTGACATTTTTAAGCAAGTGGAATCTTTTCTTTTCCGATTACAACCTAGCAGATAAACGGATTCGAGAAAACAACGTTTTTTTAAGCCTATGAAAACCGCTCTCAAAGCACTGCATTGACTATAATTCCGTTGTTTAACCCTCCATTTTAATCTAGTGCCCCTTGCAGCTATCTCTCTTGTAGCCAATATGACGTCACATGACGCTGCTCTATTTACCGAATGAGAGGTTGAAGCATCTAGCGCCGTCAACCCTTATTTAGTACAAACATGTTCATTTTTTTTCCTGGTTCTATGGAGTACTTGATTTCAACAAACGAAGGAATGCCCAAGAAATTTCTTTTTGCGCAACAAACTAGCCACGTGCCTCCTTAATTATTGAGTGTAAAGTTGGTGCGTCCACGTGCACCAGGTTTGCAAGCGGTCAAGGGCAACGATATCACTGTCACTAGATGGCTACCATCCGGCGGTTCAAAATCTGCGTTTCAAAACGGTCGATACATAGAAAAAAGCGCCCGTGATGTCGTTAGGCTTAGCTTTACCGCTTGCTTCGTGGGCGCACCAACTTCACACTCAATAATTAGGGAGCCACGCGGCTTGTATGTTGTGTAAAAAGAAATTTATTTGTGTGCTCCTTCGCTTGTTGAAAGTAAGGACTAGACAGAACTAGATAATGGCTATAGGTGCTGCAGCTTATCATTGGGTGGCTATCCCCCTTCAAATGCTGCTTATTCTTTTTTAGTGACTGCAGTACGAAGCAGAGCAAAGGAGCTTCTTGTGCTGTGCTGGTGTCTGTCTCTCGGTCTGTTGTCACGATAACTTCTGAAGGTGGTATGTCAGTGCGCGGTGATGGACCGGGGTGCCAGTTCGGATCCGGGTCACGTCACTTGAATGTAACATAACTGCATAAAAGGTGGCTTACTGTACTACGTTATTGTAGTGTAGAATATTCGCTGATGGCTTACATCCAATTTCCTTCAGGTAGTGTTCTTCGGTTCCAAGCGGATTTGAAACCGAAAGTGGCCTTAACGTGACGAAAGGTATGCAACACCGATCTCAATTGCTTTATCTCAGTCCAGCAGCCTGGATTTGTTATAACATAAAAATATTTATGTTAAAAAAATGTAATGGGTGGACGAGACAGGTTGGAATAACGCCAGCCACGCGAAGAGAATAAAATAGGTACAAGGTCACTGGGTGGAAATGTTGCCAAATTGACGTATAAACGCAACGAACATCCTAAAAAAGTTCATTATTTAAAGCAGAACAAGCATTTCTTTTCCCTCGGAAGTCCGACTTCTCCAAAAAATGGCATTTTTCTGTTGAGATTTCTGGCCGCGGAATCCCAAAGATGAAAGCTCTTTTGCCTCGATGGCGCAGTTTCGCTTGTGACGAAATATCGGAGCTGGACATTCATACAAAATCATTAGAGCTGTTTGAACGTCTTGTGTGAACTTGAGAGCATAAGCAATACCTCCTTCTACACTTCTAAGAGGGAAGAGGAATTGGGGAGTGGCCAGTACAGTCACACGAAATTTAAAAGATTGTCACTTTTAACCTACGGAAACATAGACAAACTTGACCTAAAACGCCCAATTCATATTTTATACCGTACTTTGTGTTCTCTCAGAGCCTGCTCAAGGGTCACGTCTGAAGTGTTCCTTAAATGTAGAAGCTTGGACTATGACGAGAGAAGAAGCGTAGAACTCTACAATTAGGTAGAAAAAAATTATATTACCCTTACAGCATTGGGAAAAACTCTTTGAACTGAATGTAACATCAAGGATCTTGCTGTCATCATTTGTTAGAATTCAGCTCACAATCGAACTGTAATGATCCGCCGATGTTTCAGTTATTGGCCCCCCACCATGCTGATTAAGGGTTTTCAAGACGTATGTGCGTCTGGTTCTCGAGTATGCGTCGTCAGTTTGGTCGTCTCACTTCACTAAGGACATCGAGCACATTGCATCGGTCCAGTAGCGTCGTATACTAACCTGTTACCTGGTCTCTTTAATAAATCGTATCAAGACCGCTTGAGATCCTCAAATCTAGAACTTCGCTGTTTGACAGCACACCTCGTAATAACCTATGGCCTTTTTCATGATCTATACCATGTCAGTGGGCCGGGTCATTTTTTCCCTATTCGTGGATGCGAAAGGGCTAGGGGACACCAGTTTAAGCTTCTTGTATAAAAAGTTCTTTTTATTTGTAATAGTGTGGTACATGTCTGGCATAGCCTGCGGCCATAGCTGGTTACAGCACCGTCCGTTCCCCGTTTCCGACTTTGGTTGAAAAACGTTGACCAATCGGTCCCACAAACTGTCACGCTCTTGGTCGGTTTTGTTTTTAATTTAGATGCGTGTCAGTGGCACAACAACACCATTCACATGCCAGTTGTCTATTATTATTTTGGGGTTTCTACTCCACCCCCCCCCCCCTCCCTGGGGCACAGCGTCGCGTGCCTCGGTGTTTATACAAAGGCAGGGTGAGGTTTTGGGAGGTCAGTTTCTGAGCTGTCATGGTTCTTTTCTTTAAAATCTGAGTACGATCTGTTCGCATATCTCATGTTTTCCCCACGTCTCATATCTATCAACCCCCCTCGTCTCCGTTGGTAGTTAGCAGCTATGTACGTAAAGTAGACTGGCGGCCTATGATCGAACGGACTGCAGAAAGGGCAGGTTAGTCTCTGCTCTGAGGTGAAGCTTAATCAAGCGAGCAAGGAGGAGTGACGAACTGCACGTTCCTGTTAAATGTGATGGTCCGTCCATAAGAGGTTTTCGGGGTTCACACAACTTGATGGAGGTTGAACAGGTGAGCACGTAGAAGTACAACACACAAGTAATTGGAATTTGGAATTTAAAAAGGTTTATTACAATGTAGCACACTATTACACGCCTCCTCATAACTCCAATTGACATCTCAAATTGAAGACATGCAGTAAACTTTAGTAAAACATTTTCCCACAAATTGGTCAGTCAGTCCCAAGTTCACATTTCACTTCAATGTATTGTTCATGAAATTCGGAGAATATGGAAACAACCATCTTCATGGGTCAAATTTGACATCAACACCGTGGGTAGCAAGAACAGTCAATTAAGCAGTAGGTGGGCAGTGGGACGGCCAGTAAGCAATTGGGTAATGGGCAGTCAATTAAGCGGCTTCTCCAGAGACGTCAGGAAGGATAAAAGTTGGAGGGGTACAGGCCAGAAATTTACCGACATAATTTTCCATCTAGCCAAACAAATTATGTAATTTTTTCGAATGATTTGCCGATTGACCAAATATTATGTAATTTTGCCAACTGATTTGCCAACTGGCCAAACATTGCCCCCCCCCCCCCCCCCAACATCCCCCCATAAAAACGTCCCTGGGCTTCAATTAACTGCTTTCGAAATGTTTGCAACAGAAATTCTTGCAACGCAACCAGACAGTCATTGATCAACCCAACCCACCGCATTAACTCGAAATTTTTTTTGAAGCTACAAACTCAACCAGAAATAGAAATAAAATCAGACGAGTCCATATTCATCTCCAGCAATATTTCGGATTCGTGGAAAATTCCCGAGAGCGCAGCAGGAGAGACGTCAACATCGCATCAAGAAAACAAGTTACGAACTTCCTCCACACGCAACGAGATTTCGGATATAGACGGCGGCGGAAAATACGTCACAGAAAAGTGCACGTTTACGATAATAATTTGAACAAGACCAATGATTTCACTGATAAAAACAAGAAAGTGTATAATCAACTGTAATAAAGCATATTAACAAACAACATTTGATGAGAAAAGGCACAAACAATAAACCATACATTTAAAAGTACAGTAATAAATATAAAAGAAATCTGGACAGGCCAGCGACGAACCTGGGACGCACAACGAGGGGTCCGGCAAACCTGGACATAGAGCACGAGATTGGCAAATACGAAATCACTACAATAGATTTGTATCGGATTTGCAGGGATCTGCGCGGATTTGCAAGATTTGTACGGATTGCAATTGCATGATTAACACAGATCTGCAAGATTTGCACAGATTTTCAAGATTTGTACGGAATTTGCAAGATTTGTTCGGATTTTCAAGATTTCGCATGGATTTGCGGATTTCATGACGATGTTACAGATTTCCAGATTTCATTTAGATTTGCTGATTTGCAGTGATTGTGTGGATTTGCAGATTTTAATGGCTCTGCAAGTAGATTTGCAGATTTCGTGTTGATTTCCAATGATTTGCAGGACTTATAGATATTTGCAGATTTGCAACGATTTGCAGGTGTCACTTGGGTTTGAAGATTTCACTTGGATTTACAGATTTCAAGCAGATTGCAAGCTGAGATTTCGTGTTGATTTGCTATGATTTGCAGGATTTACGAAGATTTGCAGATTTGCAATGGTTTGCAGATTTCACAAAGATTGGCAAATCCTAAATCAGTTACAATGGGTTGTTAAAATATGACGTCATCGTAATCTTGGACTTCGCAAGTGACGTCATCAGTGGGTCTTCTTGGGGAAGCATGGTTTCAACATTGGTAGTCCGAAATAAATCTCACAACTCATTATCGACTTTACGAACACAATTTTTGAGAATGTGTTCAGAAAGTCGATAATGTACGAAAAAATTCATCGACACGTGGAAGGACGCTGCGTATTTTGTTTTCAGGGTTAAACGGGATTCAGAGAACGAAAAAAAAAGCACAACAAAAGTCATTTTTTTTTACGAACAAGAAAAAAATACATCTTTTTCTTCCTTCGCGATAAAATTCCTCCCAGCTTTTTGCTGCCCCACCCTTTCTTGACATGTCTCACTAGCCTCGATGCGTAGTCACGAACTCTCGTGATTCTTGGTCGATTCTTGTTGTTTTTTTTTTCTGCCCTTTTTTTTTGACCGGACAGACATTAAAGGAAACCGAATATCGTACACTTTGTGACGCCGTAGGCACAGATTGGCAAATTTGGGCGGGTTTACGCCACGATCCCTTCTTGCTCGCCGAACGCTATTTCCTAGGAAACCGTTATTTATTTACGACTAGTTTCCAGTTTCTACTAAATGAATACGGTAATAGATAACAACTTAAATAACAACACGGATAAAGAACTAAGTGCAACAGTAATCTTAAACATTGTTACAACATTGTTGTTATTTCACGCTCTTTCCAGAATTTGTTATTATCGTACCAAGAACAATTTCTGTGACCGCCTGGGAATCTGGCTGTTGCAGACATAGGGCCTTAGGGCTTCGGGCAGATGACCAGGAGTGGTTAACGCTCGTTAAACCCTTTACCCCTTTTAAACCCTTTTTAATTTCTGGCAGTGGTCAGACGACGGTCATGGCTAATAAACTATACGGCCCGACCTACAACAATATTAGGGGCGTATACAAAATGGTCGCCACGAGTTGGTCATTTCATTACTTCGAGGTCAAATAGCGACAACTGACAAAAAGCTTAACAATTCACTATTTCCCTGTAATCACCCGGAAAATAGCTTACATGCGCAAATAAATAAATTTTCCTGTAACCTTTTGACACAAAGCTATTAAATTTCTCGACTGCACATAGCTCTTCAGCAAATAGCGACATGTTCGTTTACCCAGAAAGTATTTCAAGGAAGGCAGCATTTTTGTACGGAAGGTGTCGCCCTCGGTTGACAAAAAACGGCAACAAGACAAATGAATCGCATCAGCTACGCTTTTTGCAGCCATTTTGTTCAACCCTGTCGCGTTTGCGATTTTTCATCCAAAATCCGCAGTAGAGTCCCAGGCTGGCTAAAGTAGTATTAAATTCTCTCACCTTATGGCGCTCCATGAAAATCCCACGATAAATCAGTCCATAAGCACTGCTGTTTTTTTAAAAATTAATTTAGACTAATTGTATAGGATGATCAACAGAACGTCACTAACAAAGCATCAGAACATGACGTAAAGCCAAATGAAAATACGTTGCATCTGTCTGTCGGTGTTAGAGACAGCCCACCAACCAAGGCCGATTGGGATAAAAGCTCCATTCCTCGTTCAACGTACAGTTTAATCTCAGTCGGTTAACGGTAGGTGAATAAAACTTTATTACCTGTATTTGATGTGGAATAGCGATAAAAATTTATGTACGCCACCCTTGGAGGGTATGTCTCTTTAAATAAGTATAACACCACGGAAAAAAACTTGATTGGTTCTAAGGAGTGCACACGTCTAAAAATATCATGCGGTCCCATCCTTCTTATTTTCCTATTGATTTTGAATAATCAGCAGTCACGAAGTGGCAGCTGGTAGGCGTACTAGCAGAGATACTATAGCGATAGCTATAGCTACTGTGCTACTGTGTAGTATCTCTGGTACTAGGCACAAATCGTGGTGCATGACGGGACATCGCATCACGTTGCATGCTTATGTGAGTCGACAAAGCCTCCTAAAGTAAAGGCCATCTGCACACGCGCCGGAAGAGGTGAATAAAATCAACCATAAGAGAAAATGAGAAGGAAGTTTGGTAGGTGCTGCCATCTCAATGACAGGCACGGCGAATTTTAAACTAACAGACGTAGTTTCCAAAGTTTGCCAACTGATGGCGGCACTAGGCATACTTGTCGCGTCTCTATTTTATAGTTCGCAGCTAGTTGGTCCTCGTGTAAATTGAGTTAGGCCTTTAGAGTTGGATGGTAAAATTGCACTTCCTCTATGGGTAGAGAATTTTGTCCACAGAATAAAACGCATTGATGTGGTGTAGAAGAAACAATTGTTCAAGCCTTTATCAAACTTTAAAATTGTTTTGCTTCATGTCTAGAAACTACTGAATTCCTACAGAAAAGTATGATTGTGCTATCTTGTTTCATTTTCATTGTTCTTGTTTTCCACGCTAGTTTTGGTAATTTTATTTATCCTTTTAAAGTTATGTAATTTTTTTAATGATTTCTCACATTTAATCCTGTTTTTGGAACGTTGGGAAAATTTTTCCCCAGTGTTTTTTTTTTTTTTAAT
Organism: Lithobius niger; assembly: GCA_023313725.1. Lineage (NCBI taxonomy): Eukaryota > Metazoa > Arthropoda > Chilopoda > Lithobiomorpha > Lithobiidae > Lithobius > Lithobius niger. Next base: position 11,674 of record JAHWFP010121629.1, read on the forward strand.
ATGTATTTGGCATCATCATCGGCAATCGGGCACCAGCTCTAGTTAAATAAATACGGGTTTAAACGTATTTCCGTTGCCTTTTGAACTAAAATGTCAGACTGCCTCAGCGGGTAATTGAAGCTACGACCTTCGAAATCAATCGATCTGCTAAGCCGTACCGATTTAAATGGGTTTGCATCTGTATTTATTTAACACTTCTCGAGCCCATTTGGCTTTCCGTCCTGTTTAATCTGTTCTTGTGGTAGTTTGGGTAGGCACTTTTACGATTTTCTTTGCAAATTGCACCGAACACAGACAATAATTCTGGCGACGTTCAAGCTGCGAGCCAAAAAACGAAACCGAATTTTCTCCCAGACGGCCTTAAAATACAGCAGCGTCAAGTGACGTCATACTGGATACAAGAGAGATACCTGCAAGGGGCACTAGATTGAAATGGTGGGTTAAACAACAGCACTTCTAGTCAAACCACTGCTTTGAGAAGGGTTTTCGTAAGCTTAAAAAAACCGTTGTTTTCTCCAATCCCTTATGCCACGAGGTTGCAATCGGAAAATAAAGATTCCACTTGCTTAAAAATGTCAGCAACTGCCAACAAATCGACAAAAATCGCCCGTTTTAGGCCTAAGAAATCCACTCTAATAGCATTGGCTTCAGTAAGACGCTCTTCGTTTGCCCTACCAGTGCACCTTGCAGCTAACCCAGTTACTGGCTCCACCGTAGAGTTATATACAATAATACTACGTCGTGTCACTGCCCTATAGATGAAATTTGAAGCGAGAATACAGTATGGGCAGTTCCACATGCAACTGTAATCTCCTTTATGATTAAATGAGACATTCTGGAGTAGCGTGCAGCTAACTATTGTCGATCGTATCGTGACGTTGTCCAGCATTGATTTTTAAATAACATTTGCCAGACAGCTCCCCCGCTTTCATGAAATGCATTATTTAATTTTATGCTTTCCACGGGGAACGTTGAATGTCTGAGCGACCACACCCATACAACCCCTCCCCCATCCCCTCCACCCCCACCCCCGCTGAAGCTTTGTATGTAGAACCAGTCGTTATCCATTGTTGACTTTATTAAATTAGGTTTTTTAGAAAAAAAAAAACTACAGAGACGAAAATGTCAGTGAATATTTAAGTCTTTCTGATCACCAGACCACTCTGAAGTCCAACATGAACCTTGACCGGTCGTGGGATTCAACCTGACGACCACTTGGCTTGTAGCCGAGCACTCTGACCACTAGTGTGTGCTTACGGGGTTCCCCCTTACAAAGTTGGTGATGCGCATCGGGACTTAACGGTAGTTCGTTTTCCTTCTGCCTCAAGGGTGTGCTACCGAAGTCGTCAGATGTTTGGGAAGATAGCGTTAGGGCGCGTTTGCGCACCGACTCGCCTTTGCATTCTCGCAGCTAGAACTCAATCGCGATGGCAAAGGTGACATTGCCATGGTAACAACGCTAAATGGATTAGCTAAATCCGACATCGTTTCAGTAAATACTTGCAGTCTTATAATCATCCGTGCTAATAATATAAAGAATTCTTCATGACGAAACAATTTTCCCAAACGCTTCTGAACTTACGTTATTTGCTGTTTTCGTTGCGAGGTGGCAGACATAAAACCGCCGCCATGTTGGAATTTGAGGTGTTTTCTAACGTCTAGCTGCGAGAATGCAAAAGCGAGTTTCCGCCAATCTTAGCACCACTTTCTTAGCAGTTATTGTCCTTTTTTGGAATTTTTTAGGCTCATTTAGGCTCGTAGGCTAAAAAAGGGCACTTTAAAAAAAGGGGAGGGGGCACTCTGCCATGAGGGCAGGGGCTAGAGCCCCCCCCCCCCTCCCTGTGTGCACGTCCCTGCATCCATATAGGATTTCCTGTACGACTTATTTTTGCGACATCAGTTCAAACGTATGTAAATGTCTCCAACACATTCATTTTCTTGTTTTTTTTTCTTTCGTGCGACATGATTTTGCGACATTAATTTTAACCCGTGTAAATGTTGCAAACGTTAATCTCAACGGGTCGCACGACATACCGGTAAGATTTATGTCCCTTTAAGAATGATGAACTGGCTAAAGAACGTTATTCAAGAAAAA
>JAHWFP010121631.1:0-36550 GCA_023313725.1 Lithobius niger
GGCATGGCCACAACACAAATCACTATAGTCTGTTTCTGGAAGAATTGGCCACCACCAGCCCGGGAGACAGAATTCCCCTACTTTCCTCTAGCCTAAAATCTTTCAATCTATAACCTACCAGTTTTCCAGGAAACAAATAACTTTTTTAGGAAAATCCCAGAAACACCAGCATCCCTAACAAATAATTTTTTTCCTTAGAAGAGGGTCTGAGAGACCTCACTGAAGCACTAGAGTAAACCCCTGTCTGAAAGGTTGCCATTCTCGGAGTGTTTTTTTTATTAATCATTATGAATGAAGGTTAAATTGGTTTTTCATTAAGCATGTTTAGCCACTTCACATTCCTTTCACTTTTTTCTTTCTTTTTTTTTTTTGCACTTCCATCTTAACAAACTTTCTCCAGACCTTACGCTACGCAAGATGGTAAACTCATGATGATAAGCTTAGTTCCTTTTACAACATTAAATTAACCTTCCCATCTTCCAATTCTCAATTCCCATTATGTGCGAATCTCCATCCTAATTACCTGAGGTGCACCAGGTGCGTTTATTTGTAGTGATCTTCAAAATACCTTTCTCTTAGCCTATACGTGATGCTCATGAACTTGTGCTAGCTGTTTTATTAAAAAAAATTAACCCAGGCTTCACGTCAATCGCACGGAAAAAAGGTGAATTCTTAAATTGAAATAAGCTATACATGACACGCATCGATGTATGATGACTTCTTAAAAGTTACGGGTTGGCTGTACGTGTAAACAATGACGTATAAGAACTTCTTAAAGCTATGTGCGTATGGAAAGACTCGGCTCTAACACATGGCACAAACAAACATAGGTAACGACAACAGTCAACAATAACGTTCTGAACATACAGTCATAGTTCTAAATCGAGCGAACCCCATTTGACAAAAAAAAATTTGTGGGCTAACGTTGGTGAATCACTTGTGTTCAGATAACGTTTGCAGCTGTGGTCTTCGGCATTCGTTCTCTCAGCCATTGGTTGGCTGGGTTCTTTAGCGAACTCGGATGGACCGAGGTTTTTTTTTTGGGGGGGGGGGGGCTGGAGGTGAGGCATGACGATCAAAAGGGCTGGGTTTCACTAAAACGGGTGCCCCACGACCTCCAAAGTCTGTCTTGCGACTTCTGAAGAAGTGACATTACCAGCTTTAAAATCGACCAAAATAGTTTTTTTGCTCTGTGTTTGCGAAAGTTGAGCCAGCTGACTCAATTCGTCGTTATTCTCCATCATATCATTAAACACTTCTCCGTCGTACACTTTTTTACACAAGACATGGTAAGATCCAGTAGCCCCGGTGTAGCTCACCTGCGACACGTCTTGGTCCCAAGACTTCACTTCTCACAACAATCCTTTCTAAAAACAGACAGGCCACAGACTTCTTGCTCCTCGTTTTGTAAAAGCCCTCACTATTCGACAAAGTGATATTTCTTTTTCTCGTGGCTGAGCCGGCAGCACAATTCCTGGGTCGCAACTTTGCCCATTCATTAGGTACTTCTTCTAACTTGTAAGTTTCGTCAGAAGGCTGGATGTCGCAGTGCTACTTGAGAACGTTATCTGGTGATGTTGCCATGTTTATTCCAATTTCCCCAATTTTCACTGTTTTTTTCTACTTTTTTGAACTGCAATTACGTGCGTGTTGCTTGAATTCTCTTGCAGCCAATCACTCTCCTAGCACAACACTTGTTTCTCTCTCAAAAAACACTCATCCAGACAAGCAGTTGCGATCGTCGAAACCGCTCCCCTATTTGTTCTCCCTAATGGGCCAATTTCTTCTTCCTATAGTCGGAGACTAAATAAAGCTTGTTTTCGACTACCAAAGCCTTCTGGAAAGCTGACCAGGCTGTGGTTTCACCTCCAAGTCACTGTTGTTCTTTGTTGCATCATAGTTTTTTGTGATGCAAAACAGTTTTTCAGCCTCGTAACCGTTGTGGAAAAAACGCAAACACTCTGCGCCAGTTTTGACTTGAGCACCACCATCCCCCTCCCGCTGCTCTCTAATTCTCAGTGAACATGACATTTAAAGAGGCTTGGGACAAGTGACACCATTTAGGCCTTCGGACCAGGTTTACGTGTTTATGACCTCTGACTCCGACATTTTTTTAAAAGGATGACACCGTCACATAAAAATAAAAAGAAATGGTGGAGCTGTCCCTGCCATACAAACTTTTTTCCGGGCAAATCCCTTCTTGGATCTCTCATTGCTACTCAAAGATAATGTGTACCCCACTGGTATGTTAACGGTACCCGATTTTTCCAGCATTGAAATATTACCTGCAATGGTTGTATTGTTTTTCTACCTGATTAATTTTTTAATGACAACTGCACATCTATCGCTGCAGTGTTCTTAACCGAGTTCGTGTTACGGTTTTTCATTGTGTGAGTTTATTAGCTAGTGTTTTCAACAATTCACTTGTGGTGTGTTAGCACTGTGTACGTGGTATTTCACTCATTGCTACGGCCCACGCCATTTGTGGGGCAATATCATCAAAAATTGGTGCACACTGCTTCCCGCTCTTGACTGTGAGGTCCGGGGGCATCGGAAACGCCCAGATCGCTGCCCTCTTCCTTGCTTCAAGTTTGTATCGTCTTTCTGGGGGCCGTCACGTGGCTTTTTTTGGATGGTCGCACGGTTTTTTAGAATAGCTTTGCACACAGAGAGTACTGTCAGTATGTAAAAGGGAACACATGGTCAGCTGTACACCCCTTTTCGCTTACAGACGTTGTGTGTTCCCATATGCCAAATTTTCCTGGTTCTCACTTATTTGTAGGTCCGGTATTCGACAAGTGCTTGTTGTCTTGAAGTGCATTGCACATAATATGGTTACTGCTACTTGCTATATTTTTTGGTACAATTCGTAGTTACACCTGTTGGCTGTAGCGTGATTTCGCCAGGGAATGTGAATCGTATGACGGTGTTCCGTCCCATCATCTTATGCAAATCTCTGACGATGTGTGGTGTTTGATTTTCCCCAAGATCTGGCATTTTTTGAAAAATAATTCTGTCTGCAACTTGTTCTCGAGTTACGTCTTTACCACGCCCTATCTTCTTGTCTCTGCGTATTTTTGTTTGTAAATTTTCTGTGCCAACTTGTCCATTGTTATTCTACTCATCATTCATTACGTCTTTTCCTTGCTTGTTGTGTTTCGTACTACTTGGTCTCTCTCTTCCTTTGTTGGCTTTGTGACCAATTTACCACTCTTTGTGCGCTTTGTAATTGTTCATGAATTGTAATGCCTTAACCTCCATACTACGAAGCTATCTCATTTGTATCCTCTTCGCACTTTGTTTCCTCTCTCCATGCTGATAGCATGTAAAGTAGGCTCTGTACAACAACGCTAGCACCATTTTTGTTATTACAATAGGCCTGATATTCTACCTTTTACTTTCACTCAGCCATGAATTTATTGACATAAGTAAACATTCTTCTATCTCACTGTAGGGACTTACCCCATCCAGTGAACTCCCGTGGTTAACTCGCACGTTTCACCAGACTTACGTAGATGACCTAAACGCATCGAAGTTGGAACAAGGAGAAAGCATGATCCAGATGAGTGTTTCGAGTAAGGACAGACGGTAAATATATAAGTGCAATAAATAACCTGGACTTACCCCATTACTTCCAGACTGTGTTTCCTTTCCCACCATTGCCTTCAACCAGTCTCTATAACAAGCGTAGATGCCATGTGACTTCAACACAATAACATATGGTCAAGGAATGGCCCTTGTTTGTTGTACGAAAAGTAGGTGGTAAATAAGGGGGTCAGATTCTACTCTCAGTTCTGAGAGTAGAATCTGATGAAGCCTTTGATGCTGTGCGAAATGCTGGTCGCATTGCAGTCCTGTTGAAGTTGACGCCAGGAGTTGTCAGATTCCCTTTCTTCATTCGTTTGTGCCCGGATAGCCAAGGAAAACGATAAATTCTACTGTAATTCTCGGCATGAGCGACCATCTCCAAAACTGCCCGAGCTTGAACTGTCCGTCTCGTTTGCTCTCTCGCTTCTAGGTGGCGTGCGCGCATGCGCGAGCGTTGGGAGAGTTTTAAAGGTTTTAAAGGTTTAATAATGTTAGGCATGGTGCGATAAGTGTGAGGCAGTGGTATATAATCTGCCCATATTTACAATCAAAGCTTAAAAAAATTCATCATGCTGAGCGTTGATAGCATACGTAGTGTAGGCTATCCAGGTGTGTCATTTCGTTCAAATTGTTGATCAAAGAAAAGAAAATAGTTAAAACATGGTTAGCCTAGCTCTCTTACATTCGTTTAAAATGTGATTAAGTGCTCAAGGGTGCACGATTCGATGTTAGTTTAAAGGTTACATGGAATAAAAAAAAACACTTGAACGTAGAAATATGCAAAGTTTTAATAATACCCATTGATTTAAAAAAACTTTAATAAAATCTGCATGTGGTGCAGGCAAATAGGTTATGGTGTCAACATTGTCGTGAAAGTCTCATTTGGTGGAAATTTTCCTAGTCTAACTCCGGGGAAAAAAACACAATATAAGGTTAATTACTTCTTTAAGGTGTCTAAATTCCTTCTTATTTACATTACATAGGTGGCATTCAAGTTGTAAGTAGAGAATCGTGGATGTAGGCCACTGTGTAAGTGGGCTACCCTGGGTTTTCGGTTACCGAGTAGTTAGTCTACTGCTTTAGTGGTTCAGTTAGGCTACTGAATTTTACCATTCTAAAATGCATACTTGGTTTATGTTTAGTGCCAAGGCAGGAAAAAAAAACATGATAACGCATGACAAGAAAAAATATGATTTGGCGATCATTATTGAGGTTCTGAAAACATTTTGCATGGACAGTACTGTGTTTTTAACAACATTTTGGCAGTTCATGGCCCAACAAGGATAAAATGGTGGCTAGCGTTTGTCAAACAAGCTGTCCTGTTGCTTGATTACAAAGCAGTTCAAAGTTTACTGTTTAAAAAATTGTAAAGATCGGAAATTGTATATGTAAAGATACCTCAGTTTTACCTGTTGGTGGTCAGAGCACTGAACCATACTTACGAATGACATAGTCACGAGTTTGTGATTGAGGTATGATTTCAGCACTGTAATGGCTTGAGCCAAGTCCTTCTGTGTTTGTCGTTGCTTTAGCACTGGTCGGATGTTCTACGAATTTTCGTTTTCCGTTTTTACTTGCGAACCTTGCGGTGCTTCGCTGTGTCATGGTTGTTGTCATGCGGCTCTGGTGGCTGATGTGTGGTAGTTCGCTGGATTTTCGGGGCGAATTTCAGTGGTGGAACTTGCGGCGGACGTCTGATGATCGACTGTCGATGAGGCGATCTCAGTCCAGCGAACTGCTTTTTTACATCGAGTGCGATCTGTGACGTACATTGGGAAGTCGAAGATTAGTTCCCCAGGAACATCGTGATGATGTGGCATGTCTTTCTCGTCGAGATAAGCTATTCCTAGCCTGGTGCGGAGGCCGCAGAAGGTGTTGATGCCAGTGGTTCAATCATGGTAGCTGGTGCACGAGTTGTTGACCAGGATAGCTGTCCCGTCGTCCGGGATTAGCTCGACGTATGAGGCATGTTCAGCATCTTCTCGGACTTCGTTTTGTGTCCACTGCTCGATTAAGCATTGGGACAGATCGTGTCTTTTCGGAGTGTGTGGGGTGACTGTTCTACCGCAGATCCCGTGTGTCGTCTCTACGACGTGCTTGGTCATTGGTTGGGAGGGGTTGTTAAAGGCTTCTTGTTTGCAAAATATTTTGATGGTTTCACGGTTTTCGGTGGTGCACTTATGTCAGATGCCACCGATTCACGTAACGGGAGCTCACCTCTTTCTTTGGACAGGCGTAGCTACAGTTTTTCCCAGTCTTTTTGCATACGCTGTTCGTGTGCTTCACAAATTTGTGCTTCGTGGTTTGGTGTGCCAACACGATTTTGCTGTTGATAGTGCTCGATCCGCTCGAAACCGATGTATTGTCAAATTAATTGCCATTGGAGACTCGGTCCTATTATAGTTGATGCTGCCGGTGGTTCGGGGAGTGGTGGCGGTGTTGGGAACGTGGCTGCTGTTTCGGCATGGCATGCCTCGACTTGTTTTCCGTCTGCTGGTTGTGGCACTGCGTTCGTGTCACCGCTGAAAAAAACTTGATAGGTTGTTATTCACTGACGTTAACCTCGATGCTTGCTTTTAGGTCTGCCATTTTTCGTTTAATTTCGTCTGCCTTATAACTTTGAACGATTGGGCTTCATGCACGAGCTGGTCATTGTCCGCCATTGTAGATCACGCACACGAGGTCTCTTTTGGAAATTTACTTGCACTGTCCGCATTTGGCTTTGAAATAAACGGACTGGTTGTTTAGAAATTGTTCCGTAGCGTGCTTGCACATTTGTTGCATGTTCTTGATGATGGATTGCTGCCGATTGTTCTGCCTTTGACATTTTCGTTATTGATAATGGTTGGTTGGATACAAACATGGCGGCATGCCCTTCACGGTCGTCGTTTTTTGATCACAATCAGCTATTTACAGTTCTAGTTAACTCGTGGTCTTCCTTCTTCTGTTCGGGCGCCAACTTTTGTCAGATTCCCTTTCTTCATTCACTTGTGCCCGGATAGCCAAGAGAAACGACAAATTCTACTGTAATTCTTGGTTTATTCAAGTCTCGACATGAGCGACCATCTCCAAAACTGCCTGAGCTTGAACTGCCCGTCTCGCTTGCTCTCTCGCCACTAGGTGGCGTGCGCGCATGCGCGAGCGTTGGGAGAGTCAGAACCCGTGATGAGGCAGCCGTGTGATGACGGCATCATCACAGAGTCGGCCAGTTTTTCCTCGGGAGGGAGAAAGAATGTGGAATTGCAGGTTTTTTTTTTTCGTGGGGCGGTAAATGCCTATCGCCTTGTCCTTTTAGTCAGGCGGTCTTTTGTTATGGGGGAAAAATGTTCCACTGGCAGCCTCCAGTGCCTCGGCAGGAGTGCATATGGGACGTGCCGGTGGTGGTCAGGCTACGGAGGACCTGGTATCTGCCAAGAGGGGGTTATTCAAAACCCTAACGTTGACGGTCTCCGTGCTCCCGGCAGTGGGTCAGGTGGACGTGCCAAAGTCGACGAGGGGTGACAGTACGCCACCCAAGGCGGTCATCGTATGTCGCCATAAGACGGACAGGACAGCGGCGTCCTTCCCCTATCCCCTGCTACATCGCAACGAGGTAGGGGCTTGGGGGGGGGGGGAGGTATCAGCTATTGTCCATTAGAAGGACCGAGCCTTCATGAGGTATGGATGCGCTGGAGACTGGGTGCGCTGGACACGGGCTGGAACATACAACCGCACGGGCCAGTGGTCTCCAAACAGTCATTAGCGAGGCGGCTCTGGGCTACGTTGCAGGTGGCCGACAGGAACGTAGGGCATTTTCCGGGCTGGCTCGGGGCGGTCGACGGTGGCCGTGGCAGCTTCAGGTTGCGGAGCATCACTGTCCCGGGTAATGGCGATGGTCAATTGGGCATCGCCATCAGTATTTCACTCACGCTACCAACATGAATTGGTACCGGGTCTAGCTGGAAAGCTGTGACAACGGCCTGCTGTAACAATCCAGACGAATGGCTGGGCTGCACCACTAGTGTGAATCTGTCCCACCAGTTAACACAGCGAGGATTGATTCCATGAATGAGAATTGGTGATTCTACCAGAGAACTTGTTCTCGCAGGAGAATCGAAGTTCTCAGAGTAAAATCTGACGAAGCTGTGTTAACTTGACTTCCCACCCGCCTCCGCTGGCACGTAAAGGGTGTCAGCCGGCTGAAAGCAATGGGTAGTAGGCGTGAGGAAGGAAATGGGATGGAGGGGACCGGATGTGACGCGGGGAGCGGGGATGACGTACAAAATTGCATAAATTAAGGAAAAATTGTATGCAAATGGTGAAATAAAGGGTGCCGATTGGTCAGACAGGTAAGAGGGACTTCCCATCAGTTAACACAGCTTCGTCGGATTCTACTCTGAGAACTTCGATTCTCTTGCGAGAACAAGTTTTCTGGTAGAATCACGAATTTTCGGTGGTCAGTGGTGGCCACCTTTTGCAGGCTCACAGAAGTCAATAGTTCAACTAACGGCCTCAACGTTTTTTTTTATTTTCCAGCTTTTTCACGGTTGGCCCTAGCTTAGCATTGTTGGTGCTGCCCTCTCAGTGGTGGCTTCTAGAGAAGGAAGGAAAAGCTGCCACTGAATTTAGTTGGGCGGTCAGCTCGGGAGAAATAAGTTGCACAATCTGGTAATATGACTCCCTGGATGTTTTTCAAAGACAGCGATGTATGCAAGGGACTCAAATGCACGCAGTGTGCTTCGGTAAGAGGCCAACTTGAGCATCACTAGTGTTTTCCCATTTGATCCTATGCTTGCTTTTTATATTGTTTTCAGTGGCTTGCAGGTGCTCGTTGACTCTGACACTAATATTTTGAATGGCAGGCGTGGCAGCGTTACATGGGACCAAGTAAATAGCAACTATAACAGTACTTTGACATTGGGGGGATTTCTCTGCTAACCCCGTCCCCATTCTCTTAGCTCTATGAGGAATACGAGTCACAATCTTCACAGGTCTTGGAGTTTCAGCTCGTTCTTTCCATGCCTTCGCTTCTCTTATGGCAGAATTGACGATTTTAGCTGGGTACGCAAGCTTTCGTTTGCTTTCCCAACGCACAACTCTCCTTCCTCCACTCTCACAACCCTGTTTCTAATTCTCCTCATCCTAATAGCTGCGATATCAGGTGGCCCAAACAGAAAGGGATCCTTCCATCTTAATTTAGGTCGGTTTTGTGAAAGGTTTTCACTAGAGCTTCCCTTTATCCACCCTGTATCAAGAAGCTCCATACAGTGGGGTGTGCGAGTGCTGAAATTTGCTGCAGAGTCGAGGTTACCATGTAACTTAGAGTTTTGTTACAAAAAACCCCTCAGTGTGGAGCTTGCTCGCACAAAAGAACATTATGCACGGCTCAAGCTTCCGGTTAAGACTCGAAAGACGGCTGCTAAGCTAGCTTCGTCTCACACGCCACAGGTTACTCCTTTGGACTTGTCTTCTTGCTCCTCTCTGAGCAACCGATCCGCCTTTTCACAGGCTAGCGGTCCACTTTCTAGTTCACAGGTTCATAGTTTTATGGACACGTCACTTCGTACCTTCAAGTGGAAGGCACCCCGGTTTCCGATTACACATCAGCTTGGGTCTCTAGCATCCCAAAACGATGCCGGTCCTTCATAGGCACAAGATACTCCTGCGCCACCAGTTCATCTTGACACGATTCCTACTTCTTATCAGGAGATTCCACCTCAAGAGGATAACATTCACGATTCCTATTATTCTCCACGATCCCCCATTTTATGGTGATCCCGATCCCTCAGAGATCCCTCTCCCCAAGTTACTTAAAACTATCGAGGGAATCGTTCTCGATTGCTTCTTATACAAACCCAGCAAGACAACATCTTCTGATACCACATGTAAGAATCGAGGCCTCACCACAGGATATGGATTCGGTCTTCGTGACCAACTCACTCACCAACCTCCATTGCTAGGGCAATCGACTACTCTCCTTACGACACTGCTCAGGACAGGCGGTATTCTTCTAGGTAATGGTACACCCCTTGAATTGGATAAAGATCCCCGCCGCCTTGACCAGTCTGCAAAAATTTTTTCTTTGGTCCCATCGGCGAAGGCACCGCCAATCCCTGTAATTCCGATACCTACCCAGAATCGGAATTCGTTACTGCTGACATCAAACTCAATTTCAGTTCAGCACTCTACCTACCTCGACGAGCGGCGGTTCCCGTGTTCGTCCTATTCGATAACGATCGCCTTCTCCGCCTCGGCCTCCGTGCCGCTTCTCAGGCAGACGTCTTAAGTACAACAGCCAATGCTCTTTGTGAACGCCTGTTCAGTGATGCACCAAGTGGCACGTCACAATTAGGGTTCGTCATCAATCAAGTCTTCAGAAAAAGCTGCTTTGCTACCTACCATGCTATGAATTGGTTTACCAGAGCACTCTTTAAGTCAACACTCCTATTAAGAGAAGTTGCCTTCAATACTGCAGCCAACCTCCACGATTCCACTCGCCATATTTTGCGTAATCAACCCATACATGAAGCTGAGTGCTTATTTCGTGGGTTGATCCCTAAGGTGGCACCTTACCTGGACATATCCCGTAAGCCTCGTCCCGATAAGAATCGATTCTTTCGTCGTCAACAACCTACGGTTGCTTCCTGCCCCGATCCCCCCCCCCCCCCCCAAAAGAAGACTGGGGAATCACCAAACAACCAGCAACAACAACGGTTCCTACCCCACGATCCTCGTCACCCTTTCCTTTAAGGACCCAGGGACGAGGTCGTGCGCAATCCTTGGGACGATCCTCCACACCTGACAGACGACGTCCACAATCATTTTCCCGATCCCGTCCAAGGAAACACAATTCGGACATTCCGTCTCCCCCGCAAGTCGTGGTGGGACGCCTCCGGTTTTAGGCCAAAGCTTGGCAAAAAGTGACTTCCGACCCAGTGATCCCCTCTATGATTTCGGACGGTTTCAAGCATAAAAATTGTGATTCCTCCTCCACTGCGAAGTCCGCCGTGGGAACTAGAAACGCCCGCATCCCCTCCTTAGAGGGCCGAAATACTTTCTTTACTCCAGAAAGCTGCGATTCGTCTGGTGCCACCACCTATCAGCCCTGGTTTCTCCAGCAGCATTTTCCTTTGCAACAAGAAATCAGGTGGATCGCGCCTATTTTCAACCTTTGACCCCTCAATCAGATTATATTAAACCCTCATTTTCAGATGGAAACAGTTTCGTCCATTCGGGACTCCTTACGACCACACGATTGGACAGTCTCACTCTATCTCACCGACGCATACCTACACATTCCCCTTCATGCCTCTGTCCGGCACCTATTTTGTTTTCTTCACGACAGAGCCGTTTACGAATACGAATTCCTCTGTGTTCCGTTCGGTTTAAGGCGGGGGGCGGGGCGGGCGGGGGGGGGGGGGGGGGGGGCGACCAGCCCTAGCTCAACTACACCAACAAGGCGTTCGTATCCATGCCTTTCTGGATGATTGCCTTCTGCCTCACCCCGATCCATCTGCTCTTCCCGACAACCTTCACATCGTCGTGTCTCTTACATCTCCTAGGACTAGGCATCAACATTGCAAAGTCACATCTCCAGCCAGCACAAACCTTCGTCTTCCTCGGAGTATTCTTTGATATCACTCTGTCATCAGTCATGCTGTCCCCAGAAAGAATCGAGAATCACCTCTCGGCCATCCGATTCTGTCTCCAACTACCTCTTCACACTTTTCAAGATCTTGCCTCAGTGATTGGGATCATTGATTCCTTTGCAGACCTCGTCCCTTATGGCAGATGGATGGCCAGGCCACTTCACCATTATCGCCTGGCCCAATGGGGCAATCCACAGCAAGCTCTGTCTCCCTCCCCGACAGATACATTTCTCCTTCCCGACCGACAAAATAAATTGCTGGATGGATATCACAAATCTCACGAACCTCCACGAACCGATTCGACAAATTCACCTTTTTACGGATACGTCTCTAACAGGTTGGGGAGCCCATCTAGACAATATGACTGCATCCGGCACCTGGAAGATCGGAACATCCGACCACATCAATATCCTAGAATTACGTGCTGTTCTCAAAGGCTTACAACACTTCCAACAATTTATCACGGACCGCATAGTCCAGATCCACATCGACAACACCACCGCTGTTGCATACCTACGGAAAGGGGGCGGGACACGATCTCGGTCCTTTCATCACCTTACTTCCGAAATCTTTCAGCTACGCATTCGGTCTCACATTTGCCTGCTTCCGCTCCACATTCCCGGCAACCTAAATGTGATTGCCGATTCCTTTTCACGACAACACCACCGACCAGCGAATGGTCGCTTCACTCGACAGTCTGCAACAGCCTCTTCGCTCTATGGGGACTGATGCTGGACCTATTCGACACGAGGCTCAATGCCAGACTTCCACACATCGTCAGCCCATTTCCCGACCCCCGAGCGTGGGCCGTGGACGCTCTCACTCTGGATTGGAATCACCTCTTCACATACGCCTTGCCTTCCCCTCAGCTTCTGCCATTAGTACTACGCCAAATTGCCAACTCACAGGGACGGTTCCTCCTCATTGCCCCAGATTGGCTAGTAGCAGCCAGGTTTCCGGCACTCCTGGACCTACTCATCGACATACCTCTGTCATTACCAACACAACCGAAACTGTTATCACAAGCCAAGGGATCGATCCTATACCCGAGCCCTCAAGCACTCCGACTACACGGATGGCTACTATCGTCCAACTCCTCCGAGCAACAGGCATTTTTGAAGATGAGGCCATTTGCATCGCCTCTCATGCCGTCCGCGCCTCTACCAACAAAATGTACGACAGTCACTGGCAACGATGGTTTCGTTGGTGTATCCAAAAACAAGTTGATCCTATCAATCCTCTTATGCAAGACCTACTCCGATTCTTGACAATGTTATTCAATAGCGGTTTGCGAGGATCAACTATCCTCGTTTACTGATCCGCCTTGAATGCGGATTTTCGTGCAGCTGGTAATATGAATTTTCTTACCGACTACAGAATGTCTTCCGTGGTCCATTCCTTCAACGAGACAGACCTCGACTACGCCAAAATTTCCTGATGAGACCTTTCCATTGTCTTTACCGCCTTACTCGCATCTCTCTATGAACCAATGAATTCCTCTCTACTCGGTCATCTCACCAGGAAAACTGTGCTTCTTGTGGCTCTTGCCGCTTGTCTCCGATGCGGAGAACTTCAAGCACTCTCTGCCACAGCCACTGACTGTTTTTTCCTCGATAACTACACTGGAGTAACTTTCACTCGACGTTCTAGTTTCCGAGCTAAGACAAAAAAACCGGATGAAAGAACACAACCTATGCTATTCATGCTACTCTCATGCTACTGCTCAAGCTTTCGTCTCGAACCCCTTCCAAGGCAACCAATGGCTTTCAGCCCCCGACCTTGCTGCCCCTACCGCGGTATCGGCGCCCTTTCAGAACCATATTTAGACGAATTCCCGCTCCAAGCCGGTCAACGGACCCCTCGCCATGAAGCTCTGGATTTATCCGAAATTCAAAAGGAACTCCAGTCTGCAAAAGAATCCTACCATGAGGCGAAAATGAACTATCGTCGAGCTGCTGCATCATTTCAACCCCTGCCGTTTCTGAACTCACGATTGGATCTTACGTCCAATTCATCTTGAAGAGGCCAAACTGTGACCCGCAGCGAAGTCAACGTGCTTGTCGAAGCTGCCATTCGAAAACAAACGAACGAAAACCCGATGCCGCCTCCATCTTGCACGTCATCAGTTTGCCTAGCTCACACTCAGGACTTGGTGGCTTCAACTACCAGCCAAGAAAGCCGAAAACGCACATCTCAGCTTTCGACTCGAGCAGCCAAGAAGTTCAAGCCGTCAAATGACCACTTCGCCGCCTCGACGGTTCCAACTGGGAACGACCTACCTGACCTTCAGGCTCCGGCCCTAACCCCTCTCTCGTTCCAGAAGTGGTTACACTAATTCACAGACGAAAATGGTGAGGACGCTACAATTCCGCTTGCAACTTTCCTCAAGACGGTAGAAGACACAGTCCCCGACTGCTTTCGCTACAAGCCAACACAGTCAGACGACGCTCTCGTCATCAACCGAGGCTTAAAGACTGGTTTCGGTTTCGCGTTACGAGATTGCCACTCCAA
Organism: Lithobius niger; assembly: GCA_023313725.1. NCBI lineage: Eukaryota > Metazoa > Arthropoda > Chilopoda > Lithobiomorpha > Lithobiidae > Lithobius > Lithobius niger. Next base: position 13,728 of record JAHWFP010121631.1, read on the forward strand.
ACCATGCAGCCTACTCGGCCAATCAACTACCCTCTTAACTAGCCTCCTCCGAAACGAAGGCTCTTTACTGGACAAAGGTGAGCCTATAGTACTCGACAAGGAACCACCGCGTCCACAACTCGGACGAGAAGAAAGTTTCGTTCGCCCTTTCGGCGACGGCGCAACAAAGCCCTGCTACTTCGACACTTAACACGAAATGTGAATTCTTATGCGCTGAAGTAAAATTAGATTTCGGCACGGCCCTCTTGATCCCGAAGAAAGCTGAAGTCCCACCTTAACGTGCTCTTCGAAAACAACAAATGCTTACGCATTAGCCTTCGCAAGCAGACATCTTAAATACGACCATCAACGCCCTGTGTGAAAAGTTTTCGGCCGACACCAGCCCTGAAGAGAGCCGAAACCTTTCGTCTCTCATTTCGCTACTCTTTCAGAAAGCCAGTTTTGCCACATACCATTCGTTAAACTGGGCAACGAGAGCACTCTTCAACAACACTCTACTCCTACGAGAAACTGCCTTCAAGACTACAAACAACCTGAATGATTCGACAAAACACCGTCTACAAAACCAGCCGATCCACGAATCCGACACACTTTTCGGGGATTAATCCCATCTCTCGCACCTCACCTGGACATCTCCAGATAGCCGAAGCCACAAAAACAAAATCAGGCATCCAACCACCGCCCGACAGCTGGCAGAGTACTGGAACAAGCCAAGAGCATCTCCACCGGAAAGCAGAAGCAACGAAAGCACTTACCACCAAGCTAAACAATCCCAGTCCTTTAGGACCAACGAAGTATCACGCTTCCGCCCATCCGGCCAAAGAAACCAGCACAAGCGTGCGTCCACTCGCACCGCCGTAGCCGCTACTCGTCACCAGGGGACAGAAGCTCCTTTAGTAAGGGACAGCAATGACGCCATTCCACCCTCCTGCTTTCCAGTCGGCGCAAGACTCCGACACTTCCTACAAGCCTGGCGAAAATTAACCCAAAACGCAGAAATTCTTTCGATTATCGAACATGGCTTTTGACCGACTTTCTTCTCAAGACCCCCTCTGGCGGCCTCCGCACCATGGGATTTTACACCACCAGTATCAGAAACCCTTTCGTCCGAAATAGCACAACTTCTTGCGAAAAAGGCCATCAAAGAATGCCACAACCCAGGATGGGGATTGGATTCTACAGCACGATTTTCACCCACCCAAAGAAAACGGAGGTCTCCGACTAATTTTCAACTTAAAACCGCTCAACAAACTGATCGCCAACAATCACTTCAAAATGGAAACACTGGACTCAACCCGCCAATCATTCAAACGAAACGACTGGACTGTCGCAATCAATTTAGAAGATGCGTACCTCCACGTACCCTAAACCCGGCAATAAGTCATTATTTTCGCTTCATTTACGACCGAAAGGTCTACGAATTGTGCTCCCTGCCTTTCGGATTGAACACAGCACCAAGAAATTTCACTCTGGTCCTAAAACCAATCCTAGCAACACTACACCAGCAACAGATCCAAGTGAATGCATACTTCGACGACTGGGCACTCAACAGCCAAGACCCCTTACATCTGCAAACAATCCATCTGTTCAACCAGCTCGGCTTCGGAGTGAACCAAGCCAAATCACACCTAACTTCGGCACAATCCGTCACCTCCCTAGGAGCCTCTTTCAATCTACAATCGGCAAAAATTTCTCCCTCATCGTAATGAATGCAAGACCTACTGCAACATATTTGACAATTCCGAAAACAAACCTCCCTTTTGCTGCGAGAATTGAACTCTCTCATCGGGAAGATGGACTCAATGGTGAACCTCGTACCTTACAAACGCTGGATGGTCAGGCCCTTTCATCATCATCGAATCGACAATTGGTTGTACTACCAAAACCAACCGGACCAGAAACAACCCCTAGACAAAGATTTTCCCCACGAATGCCATCTAAGGTGGTCAGATGTAACAAACTTAACAAATATGGTAACTCTACACGAGCCACCACCCAACTGACTCCTCTTCACCGATGCGTCCAATGAAGGCTGGGGAGCCCACACGAACAACCTGCAAGTCTTGGGTCTCTGGCCGGCCAACAACAAGGACCACACCAACATTCTCGAACTACGTGCAATCCAACTGGCTCTAGAACATTTGCAGCCTAAGTTCGGGACCAACTAGTACAAGTCCTAGCCGACAATACAACGGCACTAGCTTACATCCGGAAAGAATGGGGAACAAAATCCCGACAGTTTCACAAGCTAACTACAGAGATTTTCAACTTCTGCATCCAAAACAACGTCACCCTACTGCCACTTCACATTCCAGGGAACAGAAATGTTATTGCAGCCTCTTTATCTCGCCAAAAACCACTGACAGGCGAAGGGAGCCTCAAGAAATCCATCTGCGAATATCTCATCAACATCTGGGGCACACCAATGATAGACCTATTTGCCATGAAGCACAATGCCAGACTTCCCCATTACATCAGTCCGATTCCGTACGAAAAGGCAACAGCAGTCGATGTCCTAACGTTCCCATGGTAAAACCAATACGCATACCTGTTTCCACCATTCAAACTGCTCCTGCAGGTCCTACAGAAAATAGAGGAAAGTCAAGACATCTTCCTCCTGATCGCACTTCTTTGGCCATTAGCAGCATGGTTCCCCCACCTCCTAAATCTGATAGCCGACACGCGAAGAAGTATACCTCTTCTTCCAGATTTTCTATCATAACAGAAAGGGTCTAAGCTCCACCCAAACCTACCCAACCTAAAACTTCACGGGTGGCTATTATCGTCAAACTCCTCAAAAAGGCTGGAATTCATCGAGAAGCGAATGTACGACAGCCACTGGACTAAATGGCTTCATTGTTGTATCACAAGGGGAATTAATCCAATCGACCCCCTCTACCAGATCTTCTAAAATTCTTTAATGACCTTTCAACATCAATAAACTCAAAGGATCGACAATCCTCGTCTATAGCTCAGCGTTAAACTCGAGTCTTCAAAGCAGCAAACAAAACCAAGCTTCGTGAAGACTACTGCATTTCAGCTTTACTCCGCTCATTCGAAAACGAACGACAAACAAGACGAACAGTAACCGACTGGGATCTATCATTAGTTCTATAAATCCTGATGGAAGAACCGTACGAACCAATGCAAGACAGCTCCCTCCATCTAATGACCCGGAAAACTGTCTTTCTCGTGACATTAGCGGCCAGTTTACGCTTCAGCGAAATCCAAGCCTTATCAGCCGACCCAGCACACTGCATCTTCGGACCAAACTACTCCTCAGTAACTCTGTACCCAAGAGCAAACTTCCGAGCAAAAACCCAGAAACCAACTGAACCACCAAAACCAATTACCTTTCTGGCTCTTTCGAACATCCTCGGAGATAAACCCGAAGGACTTTTATGCCCGATCCGGGCACTGCGCTTCTACATTACACGGACCCAGCACAAAAGACATACGAAAAGGAAAGAACCAACTTTTCCTCCCCACGGAATCACAATCTGGTGAAACCTCCGTAGCAATGGTATCACGCTGGATTAAAAAGACCATCGAAGCAGCTTACGACAAACATGGCAACACGAGCGGTAGCATGAGAGAGACGGCACATGAAGTAAGAGTAATCTCCAATTGAAGCCCACCACAACGCCATCTCAATTGAAGAAATTCTAGCAGCAGCATCCTGGCGAAACCCAACAACTTTCACCTCACATTACTTAAGGGACATGTCAAGAGTTGAAAAGGGACTACACCGGCTGGGACCAATCGTCGCAGCCAGAACCGTAGTCAAGCCCCCTTACGCACTCAGAACGAAGCAGAAGCAAACCATTCCATTAATGGTAGCAAGCCAACCATAGAAGGAAGCAAGACCCATATTAAACCAACGGTCCTTTTCAGGGCCACCAATTACCACGAAAGAGACCAAAATTCCTGTTTGATCACCAATGTTCTGGATAAAGTGCAAAATTTTTTAATGAATTTTTTTGGGGAAAGTCTGCTTGCAACCCAGGGCGCCCGTCAAGGCGGTGCCCGCCACTTATCTTTAACGAGGTCTTCTGTTAATGCTAAAAGTAACAGGTTAAGATGTTTTCCAGGGCAAAAAGAAAGCCCATTTTGCCGGCCCCCATGTCTGCCGGCTAAAAATGGTTTCTTTTACCAAGGAAAACATACTTTACCAAAACCCGCCCTACCTCCCCTCTCCCCTCACTGCCTGACACATTGAGAGAAAATAAATGATGAAAGCGTTTACGCGCTCTCTTTTATAGAGGAGGTCTGCGCCGCGCAGGCACAGTGGAGGGCTTGCAAGCAGGCGGTTACAAGCAGCCAAGAAACCTCCAGGGAAACAACATTGAGGATCAATATGATGCTAAAATTAACAGGTTAAGTATGTTTTCCTTGGCAAAAGAAACCATTTTTAGCCGGCCAGAAATGGGGGACGGCAAAATGGGCTTCTTCAGTTATTAGGAAACTGATCGGAACCGCAGTTCTGTTTGTCTTACAACTGAGTTATTGGGTTTTGTCAAGTTTTGTTGTTTATTTACTTTTTTGATGTGTGCTGAATTTTTTTTAATGTTTTATGCACTCGGCTCTGTTTCAACTCTGCTTATGAACTCCTTTTGGAATTCTGTTTAATGATTGGCAGTTCAGTAGGAAATATAATTATTAAGCTTCCCTTCATTCATTTTATTCTGCTCTAAGTCCTAACTAAGTGATATTTCCTTTTAAACTAAGTATCTGGGTCAGTCGAAGACCAGCTGTTGAAAAATTATCTCTGTAACACCTTTTTTTCAATTACTAACCCCTAAAAATTGAAAAAAACCCACTTACTGGGTTTAATACTGTTTTTTTTTCCCGTGGGTTTTTTTGTGAAGAAACCCAGTGGGTTTTATTGGGCTGGGGAAAATTACAACAACCCTGCTTGCAATTGCAATGCTTTGGGTGATATCTTTCGCTCATTTGCTGGATGGTTTAAACACTTCAACACTGTTGAAGAGTTGATCCAATTTAATTTGCTGGGCTTGACAAACAGAAAGGGGAAACTATTGCCGTTTTGAATAAAGCTTATTTAATACACAGGGGCGTGGCGCAAAATGAGTAGCACAGGCCTGGAAAAAAAAAACACTGCAACGAGCTAGCACCAAACCGATAAAAGCAGTAATAGACTGTCTCTTATTGTTGTTGTTGGCTTGGGACTTGCTTCCTCGAGGTTTATTATTTTGTGCTAAGTCCCTGTGATGAAATATTCACTTTTGAAGTAGCCTAAACAAGATTACCGCCAGAGCCTTTCGTCGCCTTGCCATTGTCAACCGATGTTTCACATCAGGTAGCCGCGACACAAAACTTTGGGCTTTTAAGGTTTTCGTCAGGCCTCTTCTGGAATATCAGGGGTCGAAATAATTAGGAGCAAAGTGCAATTTGCACTCCGTAGCTCAACACGTGTACAGTTACTGTAAAGTACTGTTGATGGATGAGCAATGCTTGACAAATTACAAAAATGTTGTACACATATTAAAAATAATTCTTTTATTCCCTGTCAGCACCAACCCTTCCCAATGTCGGTCGCCACTCGCCATTTGGCGAGTGGAAATCAGCAGTTGGCGACTAGGAATTGAGCCTTACTCGCCAAAACAGCGACTAGCTACAGAGCATGCCACTAAAAAAGTGGGTATCTCTGGAACCGTATAAGTTAGAGACGAACGGTTTGCGGCATTATGCTCAGATTTAGAAGGGCTATATAACTGAATTTTCTGCATTAATACTGGAGTTGATGAAAATTGCATAATTTTGTTAATGCATAAATTAGAGAAACCGTGCATCATACAAGACGTATTTGGTATGTGGTGAGTAGAAATTGTGAAATGGCGAGTGCTTTCTAAGGACTGCTGGCCAAGTGGGACTGCTACTAGATTGACATTCGGAAGGGTTGCTGGAGACATAGCTACTAAACCTCAATTAGCATGCTAATTTACATGATTAAAGGTTAGGCTATAAGGTTTTAACATCGGGTTTGGCGTGAAGTAAATTTTTTTTTTATGGAAGGATGTGAGATAAAGGTTATAAGGTTTTAATATCTGGTTTAGTGCGAATCGAATTTTTTTTTTGGGGGGGGACTAGTAAATTTATTGCACTCCAAGTTGGTGTTTTGCACTCCAGACTTAGTTTTGGAGTGCAAATTTTGCACCTGGTCCAACATTTTAAAATTCGACCCCTGGAATATGCAACCCCAGTCTGGTCCCCATCCTTGCTGAAGGACATTGATCAGGTTGAATCCGTACAACGACGCTTTACAAAACGTCTCAAGGGTTTGGGGGATTTGCCCTACTCTGTGCGCCTAACCACACTCAATCTGGACTCCCTCGAACTGCGCAGACTTAAGTCTGATCTCATCTTGACATACCGTATCCTACATGGTATGCTGGGTGCTGACCTCCCTTTTTTCGAGGCATGTCCCGTCACATCCACACGCGGTCATTCTTTAAAGTTAATGCATCCCATGTTCAAATCGGAATCTCGTAGAGCCTACTTTGCAGCACGTGTTGTTCCGGCCTGGAACTCACTTTCGGACTTGGCTGTCACCAGCACCTCTGTGGCTCTTTTTAGACGACACTTAACCGCAGCAGTACTTCGAAATTTCGTGAAAAGACCCGAGCATCTTCCCCCTACCATGTGAGGGAATTTTCTCTTTTTTTCCCTTTTTTTTTTCTTCGGGACAACGATTCCTTAGCATAGGGTTGGTGTAAGAGGGCTTAGGCCCCTTCCTCCTCCTAATCACCCAATGGTGGTTAAACTTTACTTACTTACTTACTTACTACCTAACACTCCTCCCCCCCCCCCCCCCCCAAAAAAAAAAGTTTGCACAGGTACTACCGTACTGGCCCGATTGCCCTACTTTTGACAAAATTCCGATTGTTTATAATCAACCTGTATTGATTTTCCACTGTAGTTCTAGTCTCCATGAATTTCATTTGTTCATGTTAACAGGCGTACATACGTGATAAGCACTTGAGCACATGTGCGCGTGGCAAATTGGCTTGAAGTCATTTACTGTACATTCTGGCCAGAACTGTAGATGTTAATCAATGCAGTATATTAATTTGCTAACCGTTATGGTAGATGATGAAGGATTCTTCTTAATATTACTAGCGATTCTAATTGTTTCTGATCATTTTAATTTGGCAGTTTGGAAATTTGGAAATTTGCAAACTCCTTTGGTTGCATGTAGCCTATCTCAAATGTTTGGCTAAACTGGTCGTCGAGCCCATGGGGCATTTAGTCTGTTTTTTTTTAATTATGCTTTCGTGCACTCTGCAAAAACATCTTTCTCAACCATCTTATCGAATAGTCCCACATACTAAACTCGTTTGCAGTCTTGTCACTTTTTTTTGCTCGTGTTCACTTTGGCGTCTTGCATTCGCGGCTCGCATTCTTGTATGACACCGAATCTGTGTACGACACCTACCACAAGCGAATCAGGTGTGCTATGATTCACCCGGTCAATACGCTACTTAATGAAAAGTGCCCTCCCATTGGCCAGTGATGAACGAGTGCCACCACTGGTCGCCGACGCCTGCCCGTGCCTTGAAAGTGTTAGGCCTATTTCTCAAACGCTTTAGGCCCTTTTCTCCGATGTTTGTTAGTAAAACAAAAAGAATCTGGCAAACGAAAATGGGTTAAGCTTGACAAAATAGTAAGCATAAAAATAAGTTTACGAAAGTGAGGTGAAGTGAAGGAAGCAAAGGTTGTGGTAGGCCTACTTATTCACTTTTCGTTTATTTAGGTCTTTGGGAAAACTCGAGAATTGGTACCATTCAAGTTTTCTCAAAAACTATCAAGTCGAGTTCGAGCTGATTTAAAAAATCGACTGAACTCAACTTTCGAGTCTCGCACACCCCTGCCAAATATCCATCTTTCTCTTGTTCAGAGGCAAACCTCAGCTCTTGCTCCCAGTGATTCACTGTGCTCAATGGTGCCAATTTTACCTTTCTTTCCAATCACAAAGATATCAATCGACCGCGTCTCTAACGTCTCTAATGAGGACGTCGGACAAAAGTCTTGGAAAATCGACGAATGGGATAATTGTCTTAATATCTGCATAAATAAAAAATCTGTAAAATCATCTAAACGTAATATCGTATAATAGAAAATCATCTAAACGGAATATCGTATAATGGATAAACGTCTAACTGGACAATAATATACCTGCGTTTCTGATGTTATATGTATAGCCGCAGCGAGCATGGCAAGGACGTTATACGATTTTCCATTATACAATTTTCCTGTTATACAAATTTCCTTTTAAGACGACTTTCTGTTATACCGTATACGTTCTTCAAAATATGGGATATTTCAATTAGACGATTATCCCTCATGCCGCTTGGATGTGTTTCTACAAGCTGAACATCAAGAAATTGCAGCACAATTTCCGCAATACGTGGTGTGATGAATCACTCCATTGGGGTACCCGTCATCTGTCGAAAAACTCGCTGTCAAACTGGACATAGTTTGCTTTGGTCTGGCTGGTACTCAATTTGCTTTACTTTTTGGCTCTTGGCAGCTTCATCAAAGTACTGCAAAATAAGTGTTAAGCTTAGAAAAAGCGACACCATGTCAAGCTAAAGGTGCTCTTAAGACTATTTAGTATTTAGTCCCCAAACAAAAAAGTGTTAATTTCTTTACTGGCAGAAGGCATAAAGAAAATTGATAATTATTAGCATGCACCTTTATAACACTTCTGTTTTGATCTACTAAGGACGAAACTCAACTAGTATTATCGTCTTTTTGTTTACATTTTATTGCAAGGTTCGGTTTGAGTATAGCCGACCGTAATAAACTGTTACCCGGTTTCTTTAAAAATTGAATAATTGCTACACTAACCCCTGCTTGGTACACTTTGTCCTAACAATTCGATATCTTAACGTTAACTATTGTAAATAACTGTCAGACATTCCATTTTTTGTTAGTTTGCCACAAGATTGTTTAATAAACATACTTGTTCACTCTTATTAGCACTGGTGAGCAATGCAAATATGTTGTCTGATATCTTTGTAAGAGTCCTTCAGTTGGATATCTGACCACAATAAAAGCATTCACAGTGCATGTTAATGTTTATTGTTTGTCAAGAATGTTATTACATGGTCTTTTTGTGTAATATACATAACTAGTGTGCTTCACCTCATTAAAACGTAGGCTAACTGAATAATCTTGTTTTTCAGGTGCAGTACACCAGGTGGCATATTATTCTTGTAACTTAGAGATGTTACTTTTCGGGGGCTTGCAAAAAATAGTTCGATTCAGTAGGCTTTTTTTTTTCTGATCTTGGTCGAGCTAACTGCTGCTAGGTGCAGTTGAACAGTAGCAGTTTTGTTTCTCGCTTCCTTGTTTTCATAGTTTTCTCATTCCTAACTGCTTAGTTGTCTTAGTCATTAGTTTGACAACTCGTTCTTGAGTTGTCTCAAAGTTAGAGTTTAATCAATTCACAACCAAATTATTGCGTTCATTTCTTTAGGTGCAGCAGTGTCTTAAGGTGTACATATCTCTTATTTTGGTTTTGATAATTATCGTAGTACAATTTCTGAAAATTAATGGTTGTGGTAATATTTTTGTCTGAATATAATGCTTGGCGCAAGTTCTTTGTGAATAGTGTTCATTTATTCTGTAACCAATTTTATTCAGTGCCACTTTGAGGAATCTTCATGTTTTTTATTTGAAAAGCTTCGAGAGTTTTTCCATGTTCCAAACTTGATTATGAACAGAATGTTAGTGCTGCTTCACCAATTAAAAATACTGCATGGTACACAGAAAATTAATTCATTTCTTTCTCTCACAACTAATGACCTTGATGCGCAATTCGTAGTATGCATCATGTTCTTAGAATATGTGAAAATTCATATTTGTTGATTAAACTGTTTATTTTACTTTTCCAAGGTAATGCTTTTCTTAAGATTCGTGTCCATTCGGAATGCAAAACAAACTGCAGGTTTGTTTGTCAAAAGTGTTCGTTTAACAATATTAAAGATTCTTTTACTTAAGGCCTCTTCAATAAGTCGATGCAATTCTTTCTTGGTTTTGGAATTAGTTACTTAACTGAACTGCTGGTGTTACCTTTGTGGTACTTCACCAGTTAATAAAACGCTAATGTGTTTGTGACGATTTCAACCTGTAGTTTTGTTACATTGGCAATGGCTACCTCTCTTCGTGCAGAGTAGAATGCAGCATTGTAGCTCGCACTTAAATTTGCATCCATTTTTTTGTATCACCAGTCTAATACTGATGTACAATGAATGCAATACTTGTTTTACTTAAATACTCTTCAATCGAGAGGTAATTTTTGCTTGGTTTTGGAAGTTGTTACTAAACTGAACTGCTGGTGTTACCTTTGCCTCAATCCCCCCCCCCCTTTGTGGTACTTCACCATTTAATAAAATACTAATGTGCTTGAGTTACATTGTCGATGGTTGCATCTCTTCGAGCAGAGTAGAATGCAGCATTGTAGCACACACTTAAATTTGCATCCATTTTTTCCTGCCTCCAGTCTAATGTTGATGTACAGTACTTGTTTTACTTGAAGCCTCTTCAATAAGTCGAGGTGCAATTTTTTCTTGGTTTTGGAAGTCGTTACTGAACTGAACTGCTGGTGTTACTTTGTGGTATTTCACCAGTTAATACAATACTAATGTGTTTGTGTCAATTTAAACCTGTAGTTTTTGTTACATTGTCAATGGCTGCATCTCTTCGTGTAGAGTAGAATGCAGCATTGTAACCCACACTTAAATTTGCATCCATTTGCCCCTATCACCAGTCTAATGTTGATGAACAATGAATGCAATATGCATCATATTATTATGAGGAACTTAGGTCTATTTTTTTTGATGCCTAAGCTTGCTTATTTTCCCGAGACTCATGATACTTGCGATTCTCATCCTGTGAACACAACATAAAGTGGTGGTTTATTTGCCAACAGTGTTCATTCATTACACAGTTTGATGCTACGTATTTGCTTAAAAACCTCTTTAAGTTTCATTGTCTTTCTTCCTTGGTTTCCAAAGTTGGTACTAAAAAGAATGTTAGTGTTACTCACCAATTTGAAACAAATTGTTTTATTTTCGGTCTGAAGTTTTGTGTTGGCACTGGCAGCATCTCTTCATTCAAAACGGAATCTGGCGTTCTACCCCCTCCCCCCCCCCCAATTGCATCCACTTCTTTCCACCACATTGCATTCCTACAAAGTATGAAATTTCTTGTTTGATAAATGGTTACATAAGCTGTTTACTTATCTTTTGTTTAGTTTCCGAGTTTAATGATGCTTTTGTTTACTATGTACTCAAAACAAACTGCTACGGTTTATTGGCCAAACGTGTTCATTCATTCCACAAATTGGACCTGTTTTTTTATTAGATTATTTCTGGGTTTCTGAAGTTGGCTGTAAACAATGTTGGAAGTTAAGTCATGTTGCACTATGCCAATAAAACGTTTTGGGCCTGAAGTTTTTGATACTTTGTGACTTATGGCATGTCTACGTTCAGTATAGAATGTGACATCCCTTACTAATTGCATCCACTTCATTCTTCTACTGCTGTAGGTTTGAAAGGCGAGAATGCATCATGTTCTTATAAATATTTAATAGTTGGTAATTATATTTTACTTTAGTTTACGAGATTAATGATGCTTTGCTATACTTCAAAATATAGCAAAATGACTTCGATTACTATGAGAGTCAACGGATTCATGTTCAAACACACTCGACATTATTTACGCTCCAGTCTCAAAATAGTTAATTTTCCGCAAATTTTCGACAGCTTTGAAAAAATTCAACATTTTGTACATAGCTCGTATTTCGGTTTTGATAATTATTGTAGTACAATTTTTGAAATTAATGGTTGTCGTAAAATTTTTGTCTAATATGAAAGTAATACTCGAAGCAAGTTCATTGTGAATAGTGTTCATTTATTCTGCAACCAATTTTATTCAGTGCATCTTTGTGGAGTCTCATTGTGTTTTTTATTTCAAAAGTATCGAACGTTTCTCATGTTCCGAACTACGCTCTGAACTGAATGTTAGTGTTACTTCACCAATAAACATACTTCTGATTTAGTGCCAATTTTGAACTGAAATTTTCATTTTGGACATAAATTTTCAGTCACTGCGTGCTACACAGAAAATTAATTCATTTCTTTCTACCACAACTAATAACCTTGATTTGCAATTCATATTATGCATCATGTTTGTAGAATACGTGAAAATTCTTATTTGTTGATTAAACTGTTTATTTTACTTTAATTTCCAAGTAATTGCTTTTCTTAAGATTCGTGTCCACTCGGAATGCAAAACAAAATGCTGGTTCGTTTGCCAAACGTGTTCGTTCAACAATATTAAAAGTTCTTTTACTTAAAGCCTCTTCAGTAAATCGAGATGCAATTTCTTCTTGGTTTTGGAAGTTGTTACTAAACTCAACTGCTGGTGTTACCTTTGTGGTTCTTTACCAGTTAATACAATACTATTGTGTTTGTGTTGATTTCAACCTGTAGTTTTTGTTATGTTGTCAAGGGCTGCACCTCTTCGTGCTGAGTAGAATGCAGCATTGTAGCCCCACACTTAAATTTGCATCCATTTTTTCTTATCACCAGTCTAATATTGACGTACAATGAATGCAATACTTGTTTACTTAAATCCTCTTCAGTAAGTCGAGATGCAATTTTTTCTTGATTTTGGAAGTTGTTACTAAACTGAACTGCTGGTGTTACCTTTGTGGTACTTCACCAGTTAATAAAATGCTAAGTGTTTCTGTTACATTGTCAATGGTTGCATCTCTTCGAGCAGCGTAGAATGCAGCATTGTAGCCCACACCTAAATTTGCGTCCATTTTTTCCTGCCACCATTCTAATGTTGATGTACAATACTTGTTTTACTTGAAGTCTCTTCGATAAGTTGAGATGCAATTTTTTCTTGGTTTTGGAAGTTGTTACCAAACTGAACTGCTGGTGTTACCTTTGTGGTACTTCACCAGATAAAATACTAGTGTGTGTGTGTCGATTCCAACTTGTAGTTTTTGTGATATTGTCAGTAGCTGCATATCTTCGTGCCGAGCAGAATGTCGCATTGTAGCCCACACTTAAATTTGCATCCATTTTTTCCTACCACCAGTCTAATGTTGATGTACAATGAAGGCAGTATGCATCATATTCTTATGAGGAACTTAAGTCTAACTAGTTTGCTTGTGATACCTAAGCTTGCTTACTTTCCCCCGAGATTCATGATACTTTGCTTGCGATTCTCATCCTGTGAACACAAAATAAAATGGTGGTTTATTGGCCAAAAGTGTTCATTCATAACACAGTTTAACGCTTTGCTTTTGCTTAAAAACCTCTTAGAAGTATCATTGTTTTTCTTCCTTGGTTTCCATAGTTGGTACTAAACAGAATGTTGATGTTACTCATGTAGTACTTCACCAATAAAAATTACAGTTTTTGTGCCAGTATTGTGCTGAAGTTTTAGTTATAGGGCCACTAGCTGCATCCATTTCTTTCTGGTGTAATTCGTAGCATTTGAAAAAGTCTCAGTTTTTGATTGTGATACAAGCTGAAATAATTACTCTCTCATCTCTCTCTCTTTTATCTCTATCTCTTTCTCTTTCAAGAGGTTAATTGTGATTTTCTGAAGGTTCTTATCGTCTGAAGAACGTGAAACAGAATAATGGTTCATTTGCTAGCAGTGTTAGTTCGTTCCGTAGTTTAAAGTTGTTCTTTTGCAGAAAGACCGCTTTCTATTATTCCTTTGTATTTTGTATTGTATTTGTATTTCTTTAAGAAGTTTCTTTGTGTTTTTTCCTTGGTGGCCGTAGTTTGTGCTGAACAGAATGTTAGTGTTACTCATGTATTGGTTCACCAATTTGAAACAAATTGTGTCATTTTCGGTTTGAAGTTTTGTGATGGTCACTGGCAGCATCTCATTATTCAAAACGGAACCTGGCATTCTTACCCACCTAAATTGCATCCATTTCTTTCCGCCACTGCTGCTGATATTCAGCACAGTATGCATCACAGTCCTAAAAAAGTATGAAATTTCTTGTTTGATAAATGATACGTAGGATGTTTACTTACTTTCCGAGTTTAATGATGCTTTTGTCTACTACGAACACAAAATGCTGGTTTATTGGCCAACAGTGTTCATTCGTTCCACAAATAGGACCTATTCTTTGACTTGCTTATTTTCTGGTTTCTGAAGTTGGCTGTAAACATTGTTGGAAGTTAGTCATGTTGCACTACACCAATGAAACGTTTTGGATCTGAAGTTTTTGATACTTTGTGACTTATAGCATGTCTACGTTCAGTGTAGAATGTGACATCCCTTACTAATTGCATCTACTTCATTCTTCAACCGCTGTAGGTTTGAAAGGCGAGAATGCATCATGTTTTTATGAATCACAATATTTAATAGTTGATAATTATATTTTACTTTAGTTTACGAGATTAATGATGCTTTGCTATACTTTAAAATATAGAAAAATGGCTTATATTACTAGGAGAGTCGACGGATTCACTTTCAAACACACAACACACCACCAGTCTCAAAACAGTTAATTCTTCCGCAAAATTTCCGAAAAAAATTCAACATTGTTTTGTACGTATCTCGTATTTTAGTATCGATAATTATTGTAGTACAATTTCTGAAATTAATGGTTATGGTATATTTTTGTCTGCTGTGAATATAATGCTTAAAGCAAGTTCTTGCTGAAGAGTGTTAATTTATTCTATAACCAATTTAATTCATTGCCTCATTGCGGAATCTCCTTGTGTTTTTTATTTCAAAAGTATCGAAAGTTTCTTTATGTGCCAAACTTGGCTCTGAATAGAACGAGTTTTACTTCTTGTTTTAGTGCCAATTTTGAATTGAAATTTTATTTTGGAGATAATTTTTCAGTCGCATCAAGTTACGCAGAAAATTAATTCATTTCGTTCTACCACAACTAATAACCTCGATTTCAATTCGTATTATTCATCATGTTCGTAGAATACGTGAAAATTCATATTTGTTGTTTAAACTTATGTTAGTCCAGTTTCCAAGGTAATTGCTAAGATTCGTGTTCAGTCGGAATGCAAAACAAAATGCTGGTTCATTTGCTAAAAGTGTTCGTTCAACAATATTGAAAGATTTTTTTACTTAAATCTTGTTCAATAAGTCGAGATGCAATTTCTTCTTGGTTTTTGGAAGTTGTTACTAAACTGAACTTGCTGGTGTTACCTTCGTGGTACTTCACCAGTTAATAAAATACTAATGTGTTTGTGTGGATTTAAACCTGGAGTTTTTGTTACATTGTCAATGGCTGCATCTGTTCGTGCAGAGTAGAATGCAGCATTGTAGCCCACACTTAAATTTGCATCCATTTTTTTCCTATTAAGAGTCTAATGTTGATGTACAATGTAATATGCATCATATTTTCATGAGGAACGTATGTCTAATTATTTTGCTTGCGTTACCTAAGCTTGCTTATTTTCTCGAGATTCATGATACGTTGGTAACGATTCTCATCCTGTGAACAGAAAATAAAAATGGTGGTTTATTTGCCAAGTGTTCCTTCATTACACAGTCTGATGCTATGCTTTTGTTTAAAAAACCTCTTAAAAGTATCCTTGCGTTTCTTCCTTAGTTTCCAAAGTTGGAACTGAACAGAATGTTGGTGTTACTCATGTGGTACTTCACCAATAAAAATTTACCATCGATTTGTACCAGTTTTTGGCTGAAGTCTTGGTCATTGAGCCCACTGGTTTCGTCCATTTTTTTCTACAAACACTAAAGGTGCTGACTGCAACTCGTAGCATTTGAAAAATTCTCATTTGTTGATTGTGACGTAAGCTGTAATAATTACTTCAGTTTCAAGAAGTTAATGGTGATTTTCTTAAGGTTCTTCTGAAGTAATATGAAACAGAATAGTGGTTCATTTGCCAGCAGTGTTTGTTCATTCGGTAGTTTAAAGTTGTTCTATTGCTGAAAAGCCTATATTATTCCTTTGTATTTTGTATTGTATTCGTATTTCCTTCAGAAGTTTCTTTGTAGTTTTTCCCCTTGCTATCCGAAGTTTGTACTAAACAGAATGTTGGTGTTACTCGTGCAGTAGTTCAATTTGAAACAAATTGTTTTATTTTCGGTCTGAAGTTTTGTGATGGTCACTGACAGGATCTCTTCGTTCAAAACGGAATCTGGCATTCTAACAAACCCAAATTGCATCCATTTCTTTATGCCACTGATGCTGATATTCAGCACAGTATGCATCACATTACTACAAAGTATGAAATTTCTTGTTTGATAACTAATACTTTGGCTGTATACTTATTTTTTGTTTAGTTTCTAAGCTTAATGATGCTTTTGTCTACTCTGCTGTGAACACAAAACAAAATGCTGGTTTATTGGCTAACAGTGTTCATTCGTTCCACAATTTGAAGCTATACTTTTGCTTAAAAACTTGTTGAAGTATCATTGTATTTTTTCCTTAGTTTCCAAAGTTGGTACTAAACAGAATGTTGGTGTTACTCGTGTAGTATTTCACCAATAAAAAGTACTACTATTTTTGTGCCAATTTTGGACTGCTTTCTACAAACTCTTAATGCTTCTGACTGCAACTCGTAGCAAATAAAAAATTCTCATTTGTTGATTGTGACTTAAGCTGTTTATTTACAAGTTTCATGATTAATGATTTTTTCTTAAGATTCTTGTCCAATGTAGAGTACAAAACGGCTGGTATTCTACATCCAACAGAGACAGTTCATTCCACAATTTGAAGCTGTTTTACTGAAAAACCTCCAAAAGAATTTTGTTTAGTTTCCGAAGTTGGCACTAAACGGAACGTTGTTGTTTCTTACGTAGTAATTCACCAGTAGGCTTGAAAACTATTAGTTTTTGTTAGGGTTACTGTCTGCAGCTGTACATGGAACAAAAAATGCAGTGTTTTAACCCCTATAAATGTAATCCATTTCTTTCTACCACCACTCGAAGGCTATGGTTATCAAACTTTACATACCTCATGTTCTTACAATTTATGAAAATTCTCATTGTTGATTGTAATTTGAGATGTTATTTAATTTAGTTTCAAAGATTAAAAGCTACTTCAGGATCCTTGTTGACTGAACACAAAATAGAATGCTGGTTTGTTCAACAATTTTAGGCTGTTCCGTTACTGAAAAGTCTCCTAACGAAAGCACTTAACCAATAAATAAAACGTTTCTATTGCTACAAAAATATACGTTATCTGTAAGTTTTACCATTTTTATTCTGAAATGCTTTTTCCCTCTAGAGATCTAAATTTAACTAATCACCAGCTAGTTCACTAACCCAGAAGTGCGCATCCGCACTTCCCTCCATGCAAGTATACAGTATGTCTCAGAAGTCCTGAACCAGGCAGGCCTGTATGGTATAGGCCTATACTACACCCAGAGGAAAGTCCTGAGTTCGAGTCCAAGGCCCTGCAATCAGTGATTTCCCCATTGTTAGGAACAAAAGGCATTTATTCAATGTCATACATGTTACAACACTCCCAACACCGCTTGGTAATGAGGAATTGCCACTTGGAATTAGTATTGTAGATGTTGGTCATCTTGGAACGTTGTAAGATATGATACAGTAACGTACTGGTGTTACTGCGAGTGAATGCCTATTGTGGAAGACATTTGCTACTCCCATTAGGTGCATATTTTGCGCATAGTTTGCTGATTTGTGCAGATTAGGCCTAATATGGTATAGGGCGTACATTGTGTAGGCCTATACCATACAGGCCTACCTGGTTCAGGACTTTTTAGACATACTGTATAAGCGCTCAAGGCAAGTAAAAAAAAAAAAACATCTTTTATTCTCAAAAGTCCGCTCTGTTAGGATGTGCTTTTTTCTCCTTTATCTTACATCTCTTCAGTGGCGAAAGCAAACGCAAACAATTTGCTCAGCGCAGCAGCCTTTGGCATGGTGAAGGAACGTGACTCCACGCTGCTTAAAGAAGAGCCCTTCCCCGTCGGCTGGCCCTAGCTCTCATGTTTCTTCTCCGGGCCTTGCGCCTGTGCGTCCATCGTGTTGCACTTGTCTTTTCCGCTGCGATTAACCCAAATGTTCGGCATCCCGTGTTTTCAGGGATGACATTATAGTCATCCCTGAAAACACGGGATGCCGAACATTGCCGAACAAACAGATGTGTTTGGTTTCTCCTGCCGTCATTGCTCAATGCTCATGTGTCTCCCGGCACACCACACCCATCCAGTAACTTGTCGTCTGGCTTCAACTGTACTGCCTCCTAGACACCTGAGGCTCCTCATGCGTCCTTCACGGCTGCAGCATTCACTGGTCTTCCATCAACATCTAAAGATGAACCTTCTTAGGCCTTCGTGATTTTCTTTCACGCAAGCCAATCTAATGCCAGATCAACTGTTTTCTGTTAACGAAATCTTGGAACCCATCCATGACTACTTCACTTCCTTGGCACAACAATCTGTATGTTCGATTGCCAAACAGGAATCTCTTCATCAAGAAATTGCTATTGCGAAACCCAAATATTCGAAATTAAAATTGAAACGGAAAACCCACCGTGCTAAGTATTATGTCTTTAAATTTTGTCATTTTTGTTCATTATTTCTTTTTACGGATCCACTAAAACATTCAAAAATTCAGCAGGCTAGTAGAGAAACGGCATGAGAAGAATGTTTATAGACAGCGTTTTAATATTATAACCACTAAAAATATTATGAATACGTTTACATACAGACCATACAATCACTATTTTAGAAACTTTGCATAAAATCTTTTTATAAGACATGCTTATTACGGCATCATCCATCGTTCTAATCCGAATCACTATCAACAGCGGTTGTTGTTGCCCAGTTGCAGATTTTCATGTAGAAAGCAGCGTGCTGTACCGGAATGTACTGCTGGACTTTCTTAATTGCTATTTTCTTTTCATTTATTGGAACAGACACAGCATAAACTGGTATTGTTGGTAATGGAGGCGGATTCACTATCTTTTAAAGCTTGAAGGTGTCATGCAATATATTCAAATGTCTGCACACTTCCCGGTGTCCTTCAATCATACACAAAGTGGCTATACTTTGATATACCTCACGTTGTCGGCAGCGTCCCATGACGTACATTGCGTACCCTACATTCAGCAACAGCAAGTGTTGACTTCTTCTAGTATTTAAGAAACCAAGCTTTGAACTCCATTATATCTTTAGTAGACAATGGCATTCACACTAAAAGGTTGGTTTTCCCTTGCATCGCAGCCATTTCCATGTACTCGTTCGGTGAATACACTCAACCTGCATTTCTTGCAAGTTGTTTGGCTACACAAAAATCTTGATCACACGGTAGAAAAGAATGTCCATGTATCGGATAGTAGTGTGTTATTTTGTCAAATCTTCCTAAAGACAATAGGGCCAAACACATTCTCACCATTGCATTGTTGCAATTCTGTCCATCCCAGCTGTTTCTGAAGATATACAACGTTTTCACATCAGGGCTCAATGTAGTAATATAATGCTGTATTAATGAGCGAACTTCATTCGGCTCCTTTTTGGCCTCCCCTTCATGATACATATACAAAGCATATCCAGTTCCCAAATCATGAACCTAGAATGTGAAAACCCATAGTTGTCTGTAATAGAACATCTCTTGTACTAGAATGTGTGGAAGAGGCAAATTTGCCAAATATTCTAAGCAAATACCCTCAATGTTGGGGTCATTTTTGCACATCTGTTACTTC
Source organism: Lithobius niger (assembly GCA_023313725.1). Classification (NCBI taxonomy): domain Eukaryota; kingdom Metazoa; phylum Arthropoda; class Chilopoda; order Lithobiomorpha; family Lithobiidae; genus Lithobius; species Lithobius niger. Next base: position 33,454 of record JAHWFP010121631.1, read on the forward strand.
GTGTCGGTTTTTTTTTGTGAAAATTTCTTCGTCTGCATTGTGAACCATCAACTCAACACTTTAAACACTTTTGACTAATTTTCATTTTAACAATTATCTGAAAATACTTCCCTTTTTCCGGCTTTTAACGTTTAAAATGCGACTCCATGATGAAGGGTGGGAGAGGCAAAACGGTATGTGTCCGAGGGACCACTGACCTCAGAAACCCCGATGCTGTGTGAGGCGGGTGGGGCGGAGGTAAATTCCGATTCTCCTCAATCCCACATCCAACTTCATCAAGAAATCCAATACCGATAATGTTGGTACAGGAATATTGTTCAGGAAATCCCCTGGTGAACAGCTAACAAATGGCTTCACACTCGCACCAGGTTGCTGCACGGTGACACTTGGTTCGACTGGTCAAGATTCAATGATGCGGTCTCCTGAGGCCGATGGCCCAGTCGCTGCTGAAAGGGCGCGAAACATGCTGCAACCTGTTTATGTACTTTAGCATCGATTTCACCCGGCATATTGAATATTATCGAATTTCTTTTCGACTGCACTAAATAAGGTTTCGATTTGAGCCTGAAAGCCTAGGAAAAGATCTGGAGCCCTCGTATTTCCCGAATCAATGCTGGAAACGATTGATGTTACGATAGCTTCTAAGTTCGACAACGAGGCTTGATCGCGAAGGAAATCTTCATTCGGCCCTCGTGCATCAGGCACGCATCGATGAAGATCGTTTAGTACCCCGTTCCTTCTGGATCATCCTCTGAATCTTCCGTTGCGTGGATCGGCACCAAGTGAGAGTTGTAAACTTTTTCGGAGTGAGAGTTGCAAACGTCACACTTGACAATATTAGTGCTTATCACCTGGAACCGTTAATCTGTGTCTACATGCTCCAGTAGTGTGATCTTTTCCCATGATAAGCACTGTAACTATGATGCACAAAACCATGTGCAAAAAACAGAGAATCTATAAACGGCTAGAGCACCCACATGTCAGACCTTCTTGTTTTAAACCTTTCTCTTTTTAACCCTACATTGCATGACTTTTTTTGTATGGGAGTAAAAACTTTTTTCGTGTGATTTCTAACTCCTAAGTGGTCTTATGAAACATATTTTAGCATTCATTTGCATAAAACTATTCTCAACATTGAATTACACGTTTAATGTCAATTGGCACTTTCATGCAATAAAGATACATTGCATAGCAATGTCAGTTGGCATTGATTTCTTTTGTTACAGTAAAAAAAAATAACTTGGGGCTATTTCACCCATAGCTAACATTTATTTGGCACTTTGACACAGTGCATGAAGAAAAATACGGAATCTCAAGTAGTGTGATATAGCATGAAACAGTTTCCTTTCTTGTGGAAGCATAATGCAACCTCACATTTAGAGCATTTAACACGTGATTGACCTGTACAATTTGGGACCTTGCCACATAGTCGCTGCTCAATCCAAATAGGCCAGTGACCAATTTGAGCCAGTCTAATGTCACTAGCTGGAGATGGTTTTGTTTTTTTCTTCATCTCTGCTTCACTTGGCAATGTTGTGTTTTGGGCACGATTTGGACGGACTGTTCCTACACACAGTATACCATCACTTGCAAGATGGGCTTGAAGCACTGGACTGTTGAAGTAGTTATCAAAGTAGGCCTTGTAGTTCTGTTGTTTAGGAACACTCTGACCATTCGTATCACAACATTACAACTTTTGCCGCAGTCAGGTTCATTTGGCAAAGGTTGATATTCTCTGCCTGTGAAAACTTCGAAGCCATAACAGAGACCTGATGCTCCTGACAACACAAATGCTTTGTAACCGCATCGGTAGGCTTGCTTTTGTTGTACTGTTTCAGCGAACTTTTACCTTTGAAAGGAATCATCTCTCGTCAACTGAAAGGTGCTCTTCTTTTGGAAGAGTCAACATTGTTTACGGATCATTTCTAGCATTGGTCTGATCTTGTGAAGTTTGTCAAAGTTTGAGTGATCTCTAGCAACAGCTGTGGCATTATCATTGAAATGCAAAAAAACGTTTGATCTCAGTTGGGACGGAATTCAGAAAGTCGTGCTTGTCTTTGATCTCTACAGGACATTAATTTTTGCCGACAACGTGACGATGAAATATAAAATAAGACCACATGTGCACAAACTCCTCAAATTGGCTTGCACTATTGGAACGGTTTTACTGTTAATCAACGGTAAAATCTTGTCGTAAAGTTTTTTTCCCGTGCTCGCCGCCCATGTGCATCTTTGCGCTGATCCACGTAGGCTGTTGTTCCGGTGGTGTGTACACGACGGGGGGGCTGGTACGTCCCCACCAACAGTGGTCTGTCCGGTGTTTTTCAATTTTTGCAGGAGGTACATATGTATGACAAGATTTAGATTAGGGGTTTTAATAACATCTCTGTACTGTGTGGTGCAGTGGCAACCCGGACCACTGCACTGTGACTGAGGTTGGCGCTAATGACCAAGTTGTCGACGTGCCATTAAGCCTCTCCCCCCCCCCAACAGTGGTGCCTCGAACGGTGGTATGAACGGATAGAAACGGGGGCCAATCATATCTCCTATTGTCAGATCCCACTTATCGACGGCTTCGCGAAGTTTAGCTTCGTAAGTGTTGTAAGGATACAGCTTAATTTCTTGTGTAGATTCTGGCAAGTCCGAAACTACGAATGGCTCGTCGAAGGGAATGTTCGTCCTGGTGAGCACGGATTTGGTGATGATTGCCAAGGCTTCAGAACGTGTTTCGTGGAGAGAGATCATACTGGTTCCAGAATAAGTAGAAGTAGAAGGGATCGGGACAATTTAAGTTTCTGTAGCTTTTTTAGTTTTGTTGCCTGGTTCTTTCTTGACTCTTTTTTTTAACATTCTCCGGCATCATTTCGTTCTTGGATCTTTTTTTTGCATTCACGGCATTAACAGGTGGTTGCTCCATCTCGGTAATAAATGCCCGCTATTGCTGGCATCAACTCCAAGTAAAACAAAAGTTGCTGAAAAGAGTCCATTCAAACATCCTGAACGCTGCACGTACTATTCTTATAGTTGAAGCAGCGGGCGGAGTTAGCACAAGGGACCGTCTCTCTACAAAAGTCAGCTGGGCGATAAGTCTGTCCTC
>JAHWFP010121632.1:0-19403 GCA_023313725.1 Lithobius niger
AACTTTACCTGCTCGTGGAGAAAGAAGGTACGTTTTCGTCATTTGTAATTGTACCAAGCACGTGGCTTGCGTTTTGCGCTATTTTCATTATTACTTTTTGGCAATCTGAAATTCATTGTTATGCCCACTTTATGGTGCACCTTTCAGCTAACAATTTTAATCTGAGGGCCACTAACAAAACTGAATTGAAAGACGAATGTTGGAGGAAGAAAGGGAGCATAAGGGAGCATTCACAAATTATGTAACCTTTTTCTAACAATATAGACACACCCCCCCCCCCCCACTCTGGTTCACCTTTGTAACACCAGCAACACTAGGTATAACCCCGCATTGCCTGAAAATACAGAACTTCTTAATACCTCCCAATTGTATACATTTTTGGGATGAATTAATTTTTATAAGCTGTCTTAGTATTATTAGAGTCATAATTACTGGAATTATGTAGAAAATGTCTTAGTATTAGTACCTAGGTGTGCAATAACCACCGATTTAGAAAAAAATAAACAGAAGTTAAAAAAAATTATTTGTAGCAAAAGACTTGAGCGAAATGAACACTAACATTAAATGTAGCGAAAATTAGTGTGCCGCTTAACACTTCGCCTCTCTACTCCACCATCAAAAGATATTAACATTTCCTCAACCCACCTTCCCCTCCCCCACCTTTCAGGTGTTACATAATTAGTGAACGTTCCCCAATGGAAATAAGGGGGGGGGGGGGAAAGAAGAAAAAATATAAAAACTTAGAAACTAGCCTATATCATCCTAGATAATAAATAAAAATAACTGCCACGTTTTTTTTAGTTATATTATTGGTCTTTCTTACTATGCAGGCAAGTTGAGTGTTCAGAATTCAAACTTGAAAGAAGGTTGCCGTCAAGTACTACACTACAGTGGAGCACTCAAGCAAGTGGTACCGCCCAACCCTTATTTTGTAAAATATACGCTAAGTGTGAATAATGACCATATATTCCTACAACAAACAGAAAATGGCAAGGAAGGTACCAAATGTTGGGCACTACAACACTTTAAAGAATACTGCAGTACTGTTTTGGTACAGACTACTGCAAAACTTTTAAAAATACTGTAGCACCGTTTTGGTACCTATTATCGCAATACTTTTTAAAGTATAGTAACGCCGAACCCTAAATCACACCGGAGGGCGGCATTATCAAATTTATATGCAAAGGTTGTGACAAAAGCGACAACTATGATCTAGGAAGGAAAGAACTGACTTGTCGATAGTCTGATGAAAAGAGAACACGAGAATGTTTTAAGTTTGTAAGTTTTTGTGAATGTGTAGCACATTTCTTCAAAATTAACTAAAACATTTCCAAATACCGGTATTGCGACAAATGCTTAGGCTTCAATCTTAAGATCACTTTTTGGTTTTTCTCGAGTTTGCACAGTTCAAATGGTCCACCAATGTCAACAGTCCCAAAATTACTAGCCGTTAAAAAGTGGTTATCAATGGAGAAGTGGGAGGCAATACGGAACACACAATTAGCCCCGTATTAAACTTACCTTACTACGAGCAAACTGGTGGTATAGATACACTCCACCAATAATTCCAATCGTCAGAACAAGTAGAGCAGTCACAAAAGCACATACTGTGGTAACAGTGCTAACACGACGAGCACGGGCTCGAAGAGCAAAGTAAGATGGTGGTGGCAGTTCAATTTCTATATCCTTCTTCGATGGCTGCAATACACACGAAAAAGGAACCAATATTAAACCAGAGGTTGAACCAATGTTATACGTTATGTTATAACAAGCTGATGTTAGGGCTTGTGTACACACTACATCAGTTTAGGTGGACAAATTTCAAAAATGTTTTTTTGGTTCAATCAGAAAATTAGGGCAATCAAGTTTCATGGTCACAAAAATGATGGTACAGCACATTTTTCCTACATGCCTCGCTTGCGCAACAGAGCTTCTGTAGCTTAAGATAGAAAGTTCGCTCACTTTCACAACATTGAGAAATACCCTATCTCGACACACCCTTTTCAACGACCAACTGCTGTCTTCTTCAGGCAATTGGTCATCGAAAATTTGCGAAATAAGGGGTTTCTTTATGTTGTGAAAGTGAGCTAACTGTGCAAATTTTGTAAATTTGAAGCAGTTTTCACAGTATGCTTTGCAATGACGTTTCTAAAGAAATAACATCAGAAACTGCAATTAAATCATCCCAAATGATGCAGTGGACTTGCTTGCTTGTCCATCTACTCCTCTGGAAGCAGATGACTACATCAATTAGCTATATTCTACCTATGCATTTTTACTGAACAATTAGCATAGAGTCAGTGGCTCAATGCTGTAGTGTTGGTTTCCCAATCAACATATCGCCAGCTCATTGAAAAATGGTATATATGTGACGGCCATGAGTTTGTTTGCGAACAAGAATTTTACGAAAAGGTGGAGGCGAGGCTAACAACTATAGGGGAAAATTAGCACCGACCACTAGCCAGCTGGCGATGAAATGCTGCCATTTGGCGACTAAAAATTTAGCACCAGCGGCCACTTTGGCCATTTATCATGACTGCATAAAAGAGCTTCCCACTTTTAATAACAAATCTGCTTAAGTTATTCAACTGTGATTGTTTGATGGAATCCTTAATTACGTCTTCAAATTAGGTTTTAAAGTTATTTTTTAAATTCCAAGCGTATGAATAAATTAAAAATTACTACCATAAAAAACATTTGCATTTGCTCTTCAGATTCTGCAATAAAGAGGCCTATGGCTGCTGAAGCCCAGTTGTTCACTGGAGCTGGGGAATAATCAATTTAAAAAGTAGGCCTATTCCTTAAAAAATGTGGCAATTTTTGTTTTCTGACTAGGAAGGAATGAAGGGCTTTCATTTGTGTTGACTAAACTTTTGTCATCTGCTGGCCACTGGCCGTTACGTCAAAAGGTTAATTTTCGCCTATACTAACAACGCATGCCAAAATGTTATGTAAAGGAGTTCTGCTCCGAACCCACGATTGGAGAGGAGACCTTAACTCCAAAATAAAAAACCGGAGGCTTTCGAACTTTGCGTCAAAAACGGCATCGATCGCCAGCCAACTTGCGTTTATTTCTGAAAAACCGAACACTCTTCTTCGTATCTTAAAAACCAATGGACCCAATCGTCTCAAACTTGAGTCAACTAAAGCCTTACGAATTCATCTTTCTGCACAAACAGAACTCTTTTTACCTGTTCCTACAATTTATATAGAGATCAATTTCGTGTTACGCAAAAATTGCCGTAACTGCAAAAATGCAGCATTAAGATGATCATTGATTGTAAAAATGTAAAATACTTATTTAAACTTCAACCAAAAAGTTTTATCTGCTTCACTTCATAAGTTATTTAATTTAAATGCATTATAGCATTCAAGCTGGACTATTCAACCTTTATGCATTTAACTTTAATTCTTTTCACACCAACGCTACCTTTCCCAATACGCATTTACCGGTAAAAATACCGAAGTTTATTCGTATCAAAATACATATCAAAACCCTGACAGTGACTTTTGAATGCAACCAAATGGCTTTATCACGACTGTATCCGTCTATAATAAAATGCACTAGTAGCATATCAGAGCTTGTCTACAATCCAGTTAAATATAAAGCAAGTTAATTTACATTTTAACAACCAAAAACACTCGTTTTGAACCTTCTCTCATTAGCCTTGCGTCCTTCAAACCACTCCATAGCGAAGTGTCAATCAAGCTGCTGCAAGTGCTTGCTTCTTCTTTCCATTGTTCTCAAGGCACTAAGCCAATCAGAGGTGCTTGCCTAGCTATCCTACGCGTCTGTACTGGGTGATGTTGGGGCCGATCCTCTTGTACAGGGTGGTCCACAAAAAACTGACGACCCTAAATTCTTCAACTCCCAACTTTTTTAGTTAGCATCCCTCAGAACCAGGAGAGGGGTTCATTGATTTGATTAATGTCTTCTTCTGGTTATGAGGGGTGCTAACTAGAAAAGCTGGACTTAGGAAATGTAGGGTCGTCAGTTTTTTGTGGACCACCCTGCATATTAACAACTAAGCATTAACAACTGATGTAGATCACTGGCAGAAGCCATCAAGTCACTACGCTGGTCAGAAGGTGGAGATGTTCCCGTTTTGAAAAGAATTGGACTGAGGTTGGATTGATTTGTTGAAGCTGCTGAAGGGGTGTTGGGTTGTGGTTTCTGGAACGATAGGTTTGAACTTGGCTTCGGAAGTGGCTTTGGTTTGCAAGAGATGTCCAAGTGGGGTGCCAAGGTGAGGATGACGCCCCTGAACAGGGTGTCGGATTCGTAAAGGGGTAGGTTGCATAGGGTGCGCTTGGTTGAAGCAATTAAATTCTATGTCGTACCTAGAGCAACATCACGAAACAGGAGATTTGAATTGAACAATGCTCTGGTAAACCAATTGAAGGCAAGGAAGGTGACGAAAGACATCTTTTTGAACAGTTCGGAGATCAAGAAGTGCAAGTGTTTGATGTTTCGTTTGCTTGATTCCAGGGCTAATCTTTCGCAAGAGCGTTAATAGCTGTGCCAAGGACGTCAGCCTGGGACGCGGCGTGTAGGACTGGGCATAATATCCTGCCGTTTTCCTTTAGGACGGCAGTCGGGATGTCAGCCATTTTGGGGTTGAATAGCGCTGTTCCGAAATCCATTTTCGCTTCGGTGGTGAGGAATTCAGATTGATGGTAGGTTTTGAATTGCCTTGGATTTGCTGCACCATCACCAGATGAGTGGAAGAACCAAGATTCCCGGCCAGAGCCAAGGTGGAGGGAGGTCCTTGTCCAGTTCAAGGGGTTCACGGTTCTTCAAAGGTAGCCCTCGGTGCGAAACAGCGTTGTAAGGAGGCTTGTTGATTGGCCAATTCTTGGTCTTTCCCTGTTGTTCCTATCACGGAGGCCGATGTCAAATCCTGTTGAGAGGCCTCTGTTTTTCTTCGGGGGCATGGTGGGTCCAGCGTTGTAAACGTAGTGGTCTAGGACTATGGCTTCGACTGCTGTCAAGAGATCAAAAATTGGGATTGCCGTTGAGTCGGTGTCGTCTTGCAAGGAATCTTCATATGGGTCGAGAGGTTGCCATTCGAAGTTAACTTGGGGTAAAACACGTTGTCATGCTCCAAGGGCAGATGCCAAGTCTAAGTCGTCGTCAGGGTGGATAATGGTGCTGAGAAGGCGTTGTAGGTCCAATGATGAATGAGGCAGCAGAACAACGTTTTTGTGTTGGTGGCGACTTCTGTTTCAGAGCTAGTTTTCTTTTCCGGGAGTCATTGTCGGACGATGCGATCCATTCACGGACGTAAGAGGTGTCGTGTTTTGAGGGTGGTGGGGCGGGGTTGGCCGGCTTATCTTTGTAGGAGAATCTTTAATTGCTCGGTCCATGAGGCAATGAATTTCGTGAGGCTGCAATCCAATGGGTTGTAGATTCCAGGATGCTAAGGACGGCTGATAGGGTCTGTATTTGCCGTTGGGGATGAAGAAATGGACGACGTAGTGGGAGTACTGCCGAAGTCGACGGATAAGGCCGAACTACGTTGATTGGGGCTTCAGGCGGAGGGCTTGCGGGTGGAGTTGGAGATTGATGGGCTGTAGCGTCCATCTTGGGCGAGAGACTTTCAACGAAGTTCTTCAAGGTGACAGGTTTTCGACGAAAGATCTTCAGGCAAGAGGCTTTCAACGAGAGGTCTTCAAAGCGAGAGGCTTTCGACGAAAGATTTTCAAGGTGAGGGCACTTCAACCGGTGAAGAGATCTACAGGCGAAAGATGCCGGAAAGTCTTCAGAGCGACCATCTTCGACGAGAGCTTGAGGAAAAGAGATGCCTGCCAGGCTGGGCCGTCTGCTTTTATAGGAGGGCTTCGCATGACGCATGCGCAGTGGGTTGCACACTAGCCATATCTAGAGAGCGTAAAGCCTCAAGACATTAAAAGAGCACCCAGGAAATGATGCAATTTTTACAGGTAGAAATTTGCGTGCCGACGACTAGAAAGCTCTATTGGCGAGCTTGTCGCAAGCTTCCACTGCCTAAAAAAAGTTAAAATATGCCCCTTCCCCCTCCAGACAAGCTAAAAAAAATGTTGGCCCTCCCCCAGCAATGCACAATGAACGGTCCCTCAATCCTTTGACTTTGAAGGCTGAGTGCCAGCCTCCATTGGCAAACAGGGCGGAGAAGTGGGCGTCACCAGCGTGTACCGATAAATGGCAGAGCCAAGAATACCAGCTGGCAGTAGGGTGGATGGGTGAGGTCAGACGCTGGGCGAGCAGCGTCAATCTACGGCAAATGGATTTAAGACTTAGTTTTCTTCACTGAGGTGTCTCTAGTTTCAGTTAGTCTTTCGATGTTTTCAATTTTCGAGTCTTACAGCTTTCAATTGTACAGCACCAGCTGCAAAGATTCAGGTGAGCTTTAGTTGCATCGGAATGGTCTGCAAAGCTGGGTAAAGAGTGTACATTAACATGGTTTGTATATTTACCTCAGCTGAGTTGTCAGTTGGTGAACCTTGTATATGATACGATGACAATCTTCCGGTGGCGAGCTCTCTTAAAGTGAATGTGTTTATGGCCGTCTCATTGTCGACAAACACAACGGCAGACTCATTATCTAGGCCATGGCAAAATTGTCTTTCCCCTATCTCGTCGCCTATGTAAGTTAAAACGTAGCATATCAGACACCCCCTGTCACGGTTGTCAGCTTGCCAACAAAGAACTGCGACAATAGCAGCATGTGCTTTACAGTCAGCACGTGGCTGTCCCGTCTAGCCATTCTACCAAGCCTGAGCACAAACAACAAACGTTTGCAACCTTTTTCCAACTTGCAATGCTGGAGAAATTGTTATAAACCAGCAACGGGTTCAACTTGATCAGGGTTCAGACAATTTTTTAATTCTAAATTTCACTGACTTTTCCAGGTTTTCCAGATGCATTCACTGGCAATTTCCAGGTGTTCACAAGATGTTTAGTTACGGAAACAGGCAGTAGCCTATGTTTTTATTAATAATTATACGAAAATAATTCCCCATCACAAAAACAGATGTTTAGAAACTAGTCCAGACGGGACTAAACGCATTTTCATCACAGATATTGGTAATAGTCTGCGATTTGGTTTATTGAATTTATATCTAAAATACTGGAACATACCAAGGTACAATTTAAAATATTTATTACTAGCCTAGGATTTGTTTCTGATCTGCTCATTCAATGAAACTTACAGATCAGACAGAAAGGCATTTTTCCAAATTTCCCTGCTTTTTAAAAAAATTCTTGTTTTCCCTGAAATTTCCCCGAGAGTGTTGCTCCTTTTTCATTTTCCCTGAGATTTCCAGGTTCTCCAGGTTTTGTCTCAACCCTATTGATGGTGAATTCTTGCTTCGGTGATAACACAGCTTGCGAGAAAGAAAAACCACGAAGCTCTAGAAAATGTGGTGCCCCAATATAGAAGGCAGATGAATCAAGGCCGTATTGCTACAGCCTCCGCTGGTAAGCATTAAGGTGCCATGAAGGCAGACGGAGTGGCGAGACGCTGATGCCATGCGAGCGGCGACAATCCTTAGCAGGCAGCATTCCCGGTAAACGTTGCCAATCCAAGATTAACAACCAATTTCTGGTCAGAATGCATGATGAGAGTGCGGGTCCAATCACTTGGTCTTCTAGGTGATTGCCAGACAACGACAAAACGCCAGGCGCCGATGGAAGGAACAAGCAGGAGCATGGCCAATTGGTGGCATATTGCTGTTTTTGTCTTTCGCTCTCCTTTCGTAGAGTTCATGAAGTTGATAGAGGGTGTCGGCACACCGACAACTGATCCCATGTGCACCTCCCCGTGTTCTCTTTCATCCATTCGCTTCAAAAATGAAGTTCACGCAGTGCACTGTAAAGGAAGTAACAGGAGAGCACGTTTAAATCAGGCAAGCGCTACAGAATAAAAGATAACTCGTGATGCGTGTTAAAACTCTTTTATAGTTATTGGAGGCAAGTACAGGTCAGCACTTTGGGGTTAGCGAGCAGGCAATTGGCTAAGATCAATTAAATCTCTAGAGGGAAAATGCATTTGAGAATAAAAATGCAAAAATTTACAGGCAGGCTAATAATGTATATTTTCGCAGCAATAGAAACATATTTTTGAAAATTTTTCCTCGAACTGCCCATGAGCGAGAGGTAAACTTCTGACATATATACAAGTTAAACGATTGGATTAAGACAGGGCAAACTAAATAAATTAGAACGAAAATATACATGGGGGGGGGGGGGGGGCAGTACTTCAATTGCCTATTGTTTCCCTGCAGTGAGAAAACAAACAGTAGCACTGAAACAAACATCAGTTGATATTTATTCCTCGATATAGTATTGCACGGTATTAAGTTTTTGCAGGACGGTTCGGCACGGTTCTGTAAACGACGGTCTACGGTAATATCACGGTAATTTAGGAATTAATTTTGTGTCATTATCCACTTGAGCACAAAAGAATCAAATATGGCTCTTTATGTTTAATTTTTTTTACTAATAGCGGGACTTCGCTTTCTTCTTGATTGGACGCTATTATGACATCGACAACACAAACACGCTGGGACACACTTGCTACTGAAGAGCTGCTCCCTCCCCCCCACTCCACGTTCCGCATGTGGGCACTTCATCTGCCTAGCAGTGGGATCAGATTTCACTCCCTTGTGCAAATTTCACACCTCCGTATCGGTGCTTACTTAAGCGAATCTAGTTAAAAGAATTGCTGCCATCAAAAAGAGGGTAAAAGCTGGTTCGTGAATGGTCGTCAGTATCACGGTAACACCGCTGCCAAGGTAATACCGTGGTGCTAAAAAAGGAACGATACTGATACCGTAATTTTTTTTTACCGTCAATACCGTGAGTACCGACTTACCGTACAACACTACCTCATAATGTATAATGATTACTTATGTATAATTACCATATCGTAACGATGCAGAGGACGATAACGCTTTTCTTCGACACCCGCTTCTCTACGGGCTGACTTGTAGCGGCCTGGTTCGCTGCTGCCGGAGACGGACACGCATTATGGCAAACAGTTCCGCGAGTGGAATTACTGCAGTCGGCCGATTCTATCTCGTAGCCTAGCTAAGCTAACAAAATCCAGACACGTCTTGTCTTGGCATATCGGCAGGACATGCACGTCTTCACATGGCGACGACTTCTCAAGTGCTGCAACAGCGGCACGTGCGGCATTGTTGGCACGCGTCTATACGCACTCTCCATTCTTACAAGCCTGAGCACAACTCAAAAGGGTTCACGCCTTTTTTTCCCCAGCATAACCCCTACTCTTCAAGCTTCAAAACACAAGTGGGCACTCACATCACTTAATGGACTGTCAGCCTCTTCTTAGAGACAGACTTCACTTGGAGTCTTGACGACGACTGTATCCCACAGCTTTTCGTCGTCAGCCCCAACTGCTCAACTTCTTGGCACAGCAGCTCATCCTGTCGAGCAATCTCAATTCTGTCTTCTGGTGACGCTTTCACCCACCGTCTCACGTATTCCTCATGGTCAACATGAGGTACCAGCTTCCCCTTGGTACCCTTGACCCAGTCAATCCTCAAGAGGTTGTAACGGCTTGCAAAGTCTTCTGCCAATTCTGCCAATGATTTGCACAGCTACACAATCTCGCTGGCAACTTCTGTCTTTGCTCCCGGCTGTAACTTTGTGCTCATTGCACACTGATGCACAATCCTGCATTGCCGTCGGGACGACATGTTCTATGTCTTCTTTCCCATGCTGCTCAGCCACAACCCCCACTATTGTTCCTTGGGTTTGACCTTCTGAATTGGCCACAACTGTCCCATGCATCTCTCCACTAGAGTCAGCCACGAGTGTCTCATTGATGCCTACATCAATGTTATCAACTCTCCTCAGAAGCTTGGAGTCCCCATCTACTCGTGCCAATTTCACACCAAGGTCAATTGCAGCTTGGTTTCTTCCTTTCCGATGCAGAATCACATCATGTGCTTCAAAAGGCTTGGAGGCAGAATTACTCCCTTCAATTGACTTCATCCTATCTTCCCCCACTATTGGCACGGGTGTAGACCGTAGATTACTGTCCACCCTCGCAAATGCTTGTGGATTAACACGCCTCGACGTTCTCCGTCTCTTGAGTTTTACTGGCTTTTCACCATCTGACGTCCTTAGTCTCTGTTTGAAGGATTATACCGCATTGTCGTCACGTGTATCTCATTGTCAGATGACATCTTCCAAAGACGTGGTACTGCTATGCTTAATAGCCTTTTCCTCCTGGTACTGCCTAGCATCATCGCCCACTTTTCTGCAAATAAAACCCCCTGTTTTACTGTCATCCTTCTGATGCTTGTCCTGAGCCCTTTTCTTCGTGCCAATAACGAACGGTTTTAACTTCTTGTACCATCTTTCTCTTTGCACCTCCTACGACGCTGGTTGTGATTTAGCAGAACAGTTTCTACTTCACTAGGTGTGTTGTCCTCTTTTCCGAAAAGATTTGTGCCGGAAAGTACTTCGTCATAGTTGCTTGGCAACCCACACAGCATAACCAAAGCTACGAACTCCCTAGTCATTCCTGTCCTTTGGATTTGGCCACTCTTGCTAGTTCTTTTACTTTTTCTACATAGTCGCACATGTCTTCTCCCTTCTTCAGCCTACAGTGCCATAGGTCTTTAAAGGCGAGCAACTTTCTCAACTTTGCCCTATCAGCAAATTATTTACGCAACGTACCCTTCTCTTGGGTCATAAAGGTCGGCAAATTCACCCTGCAAATGTTGCGATATCGTTATTAACAACGTTTACACGCATTTTCCTGATTCATCCATATATTTATGTAGTAGTGGGTCATTATCATCCGGTTTGATAGCCGAGCCTTCTGCATACTGCCGTAAATTCTTTTGCTTCAAAACCAGGCATACTGAAGTTGATCACGTGTGGTAATTACCATTCAACCTCTCCACGCCAAATGCGTAATTATTTCCTGCTTCATTTGCTGCCATCATCGCCCGATCCAGGTTTTCTTTCTTTCACTGATTATTTGAGCACACTTCTGAAACGACGACCTTTTCCAAAAAGATTTAACTTTCATAAACAACGAAAACGTATTTTCCCTTTTCTTTCTGCTACACCAGGAATGACGTTTTAATGACTCGAATCAGTTGCTCAATAATACTCGATTGCAATCCTAACCTGCATTTGTTTTGTGCCGCTCCGTGACTCACAAGCCTACCAACGCTTGACCTTGCCTCCCGGGAAACACGTGGATGCGACTAGCGATTGTAAAGTGAAGCATTCTTCTTGAAGACAAATTTTCTCGAGTTCCCCAACTTCCTTGATAATTGTTCGATTGGCCTTAAATTACATTCGCCGGTAATTCTTCTTAAGCACACAATTTCGTTCATCACAATCTTATCACCGTTTTCCCGTCCCGGCACCAAAACAAACAAGATGGCGGCTCCCGGAATTTTAGTCGTTCTATTCTGCACTTCGTATTTCACGCCTCCCCCTTAAGTCCATCGAGAATCCTGCAGTAATCATCAGCGTTTCTGGGCCCACAACCCTTTTGATATGGTGGGTTAGCTACATAAACATTACTTATGTATAATTACCATATTGTAACGATGCAGAGGATGATGACGCTTTTCTTCGGGCTGACTTGTAGCGGTCTGGTTCAGTGCTGCCAGAGTCGGACACACATTACGACAAACAGTCCCGCGAGTGGAATTACTGCAGTTGGCCGATCCTAACTCGTAGCCTAGCAAAGCTAAAGAAATCCTGACAAGTCTTGTCTTGGTATATCGGCAGGACACGCATGTCTTCACATGGCGATGACCAGCCCTCTCCAATGTCGGTCGCCACTCGGCAAATGGTAATCAGCAGTTGGCGACCTGAAATTTAGCCTTACTCGCCAAAATGGCGACTAGTAATAGAGAATGACACTCAAAGAGCATTATCTCGGGAACCGCATAAGTTAGAGACGAATGGTTTGCGGCGTTATGGTCAGATTTATAAGGGCTATGTAACTGCTTTATCTTCATTAATACTGGGATTAACGAGAATTTTACAATTTCGTAAATGCAGGAGTTAGAAAAACCATGCATCGTGCAAGATATCATTGGTATGTAGCGAGTAGAAATTGTGAAAAGGCGAGTGCTTTGTAAGGTCTAATGGCCAAGTGGCAACTGCTACTGGATTCACATTCGAGAGGGTTGGCGAGGACTTCTTCTCAAGTGCTGCAACAGTGACAAGTGCAGCTTTGTTGGCACGCGTCTATACGCACTCTCCATTCTTACAAGCCTCAGCACGAACTCAAAAAGGGTTCGCACCTTTTTTCTTAACAAAAAGGCTGTCTCCGGTCCCTGTGACAAGATCCATGCCTGAAAGACACTGATCCCGGTGAATTTGTTGAAAATTAGGCCTTGATCAAAGTGAACATAAGCCAAATCACACGATACCAAACTTACTCCAATGTAACCAAGCCTTATCAACTCTAAACTTGGCTTATGGGAAGAATAGGTGTCTCCTCACCGATCAATTTCATGTTGCGCTAGAATTACGTAAAATGATCAGCTGAACAACATTTTCCCATACCATTTTTGGGGCAAAGGCTTCGTTTGGCCGTCAGAAATTAATGAAAGTCGCACTCTAGCACTGACGGACATACAAGAGTTCCATGTTCCCAGCTGACATCTTTTTCCCGTAAACAGTTCAGATAAGTGGGTTGTTATTGTCAGTTTAGTTGGGTTTTGGCTTGTTGTTGTCGTTAGGTCAGGTTATAGGTACCGGCTTCTGTTTGGCGTTTCACTTGTAATGAACTGGTTGGGGTTTGGCGTTTCACTTGACGGACTTGGTCCAGTTGATGCTTTCCAGCGCGGCGCCGTGTGCCTCGAGCCAGCCTGCCGGCAACAAGATGGCGTCACAGTCTACCTCTCGTAATGCTAACTTTGGACTTAAATCACGGCCAAACGGTGCGTTTGCCCCAAAAATGAAAGAGGAAAACATTATTCAGCAGGTAATTCTTAGTACATTAAAAAAAAAAAATAATCGGACGAGAGACACTTATTCTTCCCATGTTCCCTAAACTTATCCAAGTTTTCCTAAAAAGAAAGTTTATGCTTGCTGGGATCAATACTCGCAGAGCTGTGGTCCCGGCAACTTGTCTATTACAGGCTTGTAACAGTTACGGACCAACCAGGACTAGAGACAATAACTACGTAGATTAGTTTAGACCTGATCAGATTTGGTTACTTTTACGTCAGGTTAGGCAGAGTAACTATGTTCACTTTAACAAGATCAAGCCCTAGTTTTCAATAAATTCACCGGGACCAAAGTCTTTCAAACCTGGATCCCGTCACCGGAACCACAGAAGCAACCTAACAAAAACGATCACTTCTTCAGTTTAGGTGGACAAATTACGGGCCTCGCTCGCTCTGGCTAAACACACAGCAAAAGAAACCGCAGCAAAGCTGCAGAAAAAAAAAAGGCTTAATAACACGTAAGGTTGACTCACGTTAATAAAAAAAAATGTTGAGCATCCTAGATCATTTTACATGCTAAACAATTCACGACTTTCCAATTCAGCGCTCGCGGCGGCTCGCGCGCGCGTAACTCATCCAAGATGGCCGTCTAGTGGGTCATCCCACCTGATCGTAGCCTGCGGCTATATACCCGGCGTAGCGTTTTGTCTGTTTTATTTACGTAAGTACCACCAAATAACGAAACGAATGGGCATAGCTTAACCTGGAATAAACATAAAACTGGTTTATAGCTCGTTTTTGAACCCAGCTGTTCGAACAATCCCGAAATGCGATCGGAATTCAACGGGAGCTTGGCTATAGTGGTACTCGGTCTGTTGTTTATTTACTATTTAAAGAGCCGACGCTCAACATGGACAGGATTGGCATCGCGTTCACTGTGGAGATATATTTACGATGGTTTTGTTCCTTGTTTATTTCTTTCAATTTTCATTTGCTTTCGTTCCTTTTTTGTTTGTTTTCGTTCATTTTCCTTTTTAGCATTTTCCTTTTTAGTTAATGCTTATTTGAACGAAACCAAACAAAAACGAAACGAAAGCAAAAAAAAAAAAAAGGAACGAAACCAACAAAAGCATTTTGCATCTTGAAAGGCCGTACGGATTTAAGCTTAGGAAAGAAGCAAACAGTTTAACATTAGCTTAATCAAATACTTAACGATCGAAAAATGTTGACTATAGAAACTTAAAAATAAAAAATATCAACTGTTTAACTCGTATTCAAAGCAAGAAGCTCGGGGCCGTGGGTAGGATTCCCCCCCCCCCCGGGGGGGGGGGGATAAATTATACACCCCATACACCCCAGGAAATATAGGCAAATGTTAAATTTTTAACTTCTCCGAGTCTCAACTAGTATTCGTTATGAATGAGCATAGCCTAGCTTTAAAAGTATTTGGATTAAAAATATTCAGTGTAATTTTGTGCTACATTGCATTGCCAATACGGTATAAAAATTAAATTTACTTTTATGTTACGCAGCAACACTCGAGGGTTAAATGTCGCTTCAGTAAAATGTTTAATAACTGGTCACAAAAAGGACGAACCAAGGTACAAAACAAATTCCATTCCAGCCATGCTTTTATTCTCTTTAAATACTTTTGCCAATTTTTATTTTACATACATTTTACGTACAGAATTGTAAATGTAAACTGTGTATTAAATCTATTTTTCTTGGTCACTATGCTTTGCTCTTTGATTTATGCTTTTATCTCTGATATTTTTTTTTTATTCCAGCAAGGTAAATTCGATTTAAATAATAGCAAGAGTACAGGGTGGTCCTAAAAACACAACAGCAAAATTATTTTAAGTCCAAACTTTTTCTGACAGTTTTCAGGATCCAAAATCCTATTCCCACTTTTTTGGAATCAGATAGGACCCACTTTTGCGGAATCAGAATAGGATTTTGGATCCAGACACTGGAAGTTATTTGCACTTTTAAAAAAAATTTTTTTTCAAAGTTTGGATTTAAAATTATTTTTGGTATTGCGTTTTTTATGGATCATCCTGTAAATATAGGGATAATCGCTATCACTCCTCTGCCCCTTTCCTTTCAAGATGTAAAATAAAACTAGCTGCTTATCTCCACAGTGAACGCGATGCCAATCCTGTCCATGTTGAGCGTCGTCTCTTTAAATAGTAAACAACAGACCGAATACCACTATAGCCAAGCTCCCGTTGAATTCCGATCGCATTTCGTGATTGTTCGAACAGCTGGGTTCAAAAACGAGCTATAAACCAGTTTTATGTTTATTCCAGGTTAAGCTATGCCCATTCGTTTCGTTATTTGGCGGTACTTACGTAAATAAAACAGACAAAACGCTACGCTGGGTATATAGCCGCAGGCTACGATCAGCTGGGATGACCCACTAGACGGCCATCTTGGATGAGTTGCGCGCGCGGGCCGCCGCGAGCGCTGAATTGGAAATCGGTCAATTTCCGGCTCCAACCTGATGTGGTCACTCCCTGCCTCCCACCCATCAAACAGCGTCCAAATACTGAGGAAAGTAACCGAAAACTATCAAAATATCGTGTTTGCAAATCCAAGGTCCGTCAAGTGGCTAAAAGACAGACTTTTCGGACTTTAATATCGCCCATCACCTGACAATGTTGACCACTCCCTATCTAAAATGCCTATTTCACTTTTACTTGGTAAGTTTTAACATTAAAGCAAGATTTTTGAAAACACCATAAGCCTACAACTCGCGAACAAAATTAAAAGGCAAATATTTTCATCTCCAACACAAACATCAATACCTACGCCTGCGTACAATGACGCCCACTAGCTATCGTTTAGGCTTAAAAACACACAACGTACACTTGACTACCGTTCGTTCATTTCTTTAAAACTTACCAAAGGCAATGATTCGTTAATTTCATTTTGCACTAACGGTTGTTCTTGCTTATCCAACTTCTTTTCCGACACGGGTTTCGTGACTATAGTCATTATTCCCAACGCAAAATGGACCTACACCAAATTTTGCTCACTGCGTAGGATTTCAGCCTAAATGCAGTTCTGGTTCTGGTTTGCCAGGATCGACGGGTCACACCAACATGTGATATGGCTTCTCTATCTCAGCACAAACGAAAACGGATCTTTTACTTTTCTTTAAAGTATACATAGGCCTAAAGCCAAATAAGCACAGTAAACTAACGACATTTGACGAAAGAAAGAGCCTAAGTAGCCAATTTATGTATTATAATGTATTAAATTAAATTGAATTACTTTGTTATTTTTTATTTTTTGTTTTGTATTACTTGTTCCCATTTTTTTTTGGGGGGGGGCGGAGATTCTGGTTAAAATTTTGTGTTTAAGTTTGTCGCACAGATTAAAGAACTCTTAATCTTCTTAATCTTAAAGTTCTTTAATCTGTTGTTTGTCGCCTTCTGTTTCGTCCCTGGAATGGAGCAAGGAACGCAGCTACTATCTCAGCTGGCCTTTCCTTGACAAAACACTGCCTGAAATGTTTCTATCACTCAGTCTGTAGCTGCTGTCGTATTATTTTTATGTAATGCCGTATGCTGGATGCCGTATTTGCAGCAAGATTGATGCCAGGAAACTAAGCAAGGCTTGCTTTCTGTTAAATCGTGCTTAGTGGAGAAGATTTGAAATGTGCATCAACTGCCACCCACGCTGTGCACCCACGTGGGAAATATCCTCAATATTATTAGTGCCCTATGGGTGCGCTTAGGTAGAAGGTGGAATCTGGAAGATGTTTCTTTAAGAAGTAGTTATTGTTTGTGGCGTATGTGTGATCATCGCTAGGATTATTGATACTAGCTCATAGTACCTACCGTTCCAGTTTAAAACATTAAAGAAGATCATTTGGTAAATATTCAAATGGAGTTATGTGACGATTTGTCGTAGCTGAAACTTGTGAAGCTTCCTGAAGAGTGCTTTCCTATGTGTAAGCAAAGGCTAAAAGGCGTTTCTGGTTAGAAAAAAACGTAATATGCTACGGTACATTGTCGTATATTGAAAACACTGGCATTAGCCAAAACAGTTGCCATGTCTAATGAAGAATTGTCTGTTAAACCGTTGGTATCTGACCATGTTTTGGATAAAGTAGATATGGATGATCCTGCAGCTGAAACATTGGTGTCTGTCGATGATGATTTTTCATCATCAATGTTGTGGAAAATAGCAGCAGAAACTGCTGAAATGTCCTCACAAAACACTGGTAGTCCCGAGTCTGTTAATAACGTAGTTGACTCCATTCCCGAAACACCACCAGACACACAAACAACGAACTCGTTTGATGATGTAGCCTTAGGACTGAAGGGTTTTCCAACCGGGAATATTTTACCAGATATAGAAGGCTACCGATTTGAAGTTAATGCGCAAAATCAAAGAATAATTGAAAAAGTTTTGGTTGAAGAAACGTCGGAGTCGGAGCTTGGCCTTTCCCAGTCGCCTTGTGAACAACCAATGGATGTTGAACATATTTCCCCGGTTTCTAATGAACAAGGGCGACAAACTTTTGATTTCTCAACTAATACGAAAATATTTCATCGGACTGGGGCATGGACTGATTTTAAAGGTTACCCTGATAATTTCCTGAAAGGTTGTAAATGGTACGCTAAGAAATTTTACGTGGTTTGTTTTTAAGCGAAAATCCTTGTATCATTTGCTTAACCATAGCAAAGTAATATCGTCTAAATTTTGCGAGAATCATCCAGACATGTTTACAGCCTTAGCTCAGGGTTCCCAGTCGTCCTATATTTCCTATTTTTTATTGGATTCCCATAAATCATGAAATGCTCCTATATATTTCCTATATTTTTCTGTTACGAACTGAATATTGCTGTATTTGTGGCGTGTTTCCTTTCTTATTTGCATACATGCAAAATCTACCAAAGTGTACAGTATCCAGAATGTAAAATTGTCTGATGAAAAGCGTGTTTTAGATGAAAATATACAACAAATCACATGATTTTTTGGCATTTGTCTGATGACAGTGATTTTGTCAGGTATCCTAGATACCAGGATACGGTAGATTTTGCATGCACGCTTATTTGGATGATCCTATAAGAAGCACCCTGGTCTTCCTCTTCCGTGGCACTGCAGCATGATAAAAAAACAAAATAAGGTGAGGATCTTGGAAAGTTTTGAAATTGTGGGTATAGTGCTTCATTTACAATGGCTTCTATTTTTCAGAGTAAACATGTTGAAGTTTTTAGAGTGTCAGGTGTAAGTAGTAACATTAGGCACAGGTATGAAATCCAGTACAAAATCATGCCACAAAAAATTACCACAAAACATTGAGATGTCAACGCACAAAAAACAGATAAACAGAAAAGAGTTAGCTCCTGATTAGCCAGAGACTCCTGTTTGCCATACAGTATAGAGAATCCTTTGCAACCAATTTCAAGCCGTTTATGTTGAAGAAACCAAGGGAGGTGTGTGTTTCAGGCTTCTGGAGCACACTACTGCCACTCCAACTCAAAACCTAAAGATGACACAGCAACACACCATTCTGTGACAAAGCACCAAATAGGGTGGGAAAACACATCTACCCTCCTTACTTATGAGCCATTGATTCTAGCAATAAAACATTTTGAAAACGAAGAAATTGAATTAAAGAATCTTCAACCTCAATCCTTCCCCAATATTCACCGCTCTGTTCATTTATAAATTGCACAAACCGTGCTATTTCACAGGAAAATCAACTCTGCAAGCCCTCCCAATGAAAGCAACCACCTCAAAGATCAATAGTTGAATTGCTCACACGCTAACGTGCCAAGTTTAAAAAGCCAAAACAGCTCTGAAACCTACCTGAAGAAGATAAACAAAGTTGTACTCAGTAGGGGTCGGACGAACAGGGAAAAATTATATTCAAATTATTTTCCCATGTTAACCCTTTAAAGGACTGTGTGGTTTTAAACAAGACATACATGATTGGGCAAAAACTAAGTCACAACACAAGCTTTGTGAGGGGTGCTGACTCCGAGCAAAACGAGCTGTAACAGCCCAGTGGTGAGCGTCCTCGTGTCCAAACCAAGTGAATGCCAGTTCAAATCCAGCATCCGACCAAACGGACATAAAAAAAAAAAGGTTTAGGTGCATTTGTCCCTGAACTCTTTGACTTTCAGCATTATTTTCTCTAGTGATAGTCATGCAGTGTAGTGATGAGTTTAGTACAGCAGCAGAATTCAAACTTGAAATCAGTTGGAATGCTTGAGTGAGGTTGATACTTGATGCCTATATGTAGCTGTTAGCATTGGTGCAGGGATATGGGATATGTTAGGCGAATTGTGGTTACGGGCGCAGAAATTCAACCAAAATAAACGGACACGATTATAAGGCGGATGACTTTACCCAAGATTCAGACAGTGCCTCTGTTACCAATATATTTAATAAATAGACATAAATCGCTGGAAATAATACTAAGGAAAATTGGAAATTAAGCCAACAGC